>QANT01007969.1:0-24832 GCA_003254885.1 Purshia tridentata | reverse complement strand
CTAAGATGTGCATTTTACATTAAAAATGATTTTTCCTTTAGAGGACTGGTCGTCTATGTTGAGGATCGAATTGTGCCTCTGTGTGACCGGTCCTGTTTTGACAGGACCGGTCACAATTGCATTTGGGCGAGTTTGGCGTGCTGTGGGATCGGTCCTGTTGTCACAACAGGACCAGTCACAAGTGCATCTGGCCGATTTGGTCTTCCTACGGGACCGGTCCTGTTGTGACAAGACCGATCACACTTGCATCTGGGCGAATTGTTCCTACTGCTGGACCGGTCCTGTGTCTGTCAGGACTGGTCCTGCGAGGTAATTTTCAATGTTGAAAAAAAAGAAGGAAAAATCCTATACTCTATAATTTCTTAAGTAGCTAAGACCTAAGGGCAGCTACTAGTTTCTTCAGCCGTTCATCAAGGAGTTGCATACCTCAATGAATGAGTAGTAACATTTTTAACATAATTCAATCATTCAAAATATAGAAGTAGTAAATTAAAACATATCTCAATGAATGAGTTGAACAAAATTCTTCTAAATCAAGATGAGAGATGACGTAGTGAATTTTAGGGTTCTAAAATTGGGGCTCAATTTCTTAAAGAACCTGCAGTGAATATAAAATTGTTAGAAGAACTTTACTGAAACATGGAGTGATGAAATCATAGCTTCATACCAATTAACTAACCTGGAGTATGGAAATTGTCAGACCTTTTTTTCTTTCTATGTTTTTAGTGAGATTTCTATATGTTTTTCAATATTTCTGTATATTGTTTTTAAGTTTTTTTTAATTTAATCTTGTTGTTTATAATTTAATATAAAATTTAATTAAAAGGGTAGATGTGTCTTTGAAAATTCTGATGTGGCAGTTAATTATGACATGGCTTTAAATTAATGAAACAAAATTACGACATGAAAATTTTATGTCACTAAGGCCATTTTGAGGCACCTGATTTTGAGGGCCCCTAGCGCTCCCCTAAAAATAATTCGAACTAATAACAGAGTAATTTCATTAAAAGAAATAGTAATGCAATAATTTTTAAGTTTACAAAGAGCAACTCTTAATATTTAGACTGAGACCCTATGGTAAAGTAAATCAATTCTATTATCTAGGACAATGTTTGAGAGATTGCATATTCGAATCTTTCATTCCCGTATAAAAAAACAATAATTATAAAATGTAACTACTACGCTTTTATATAATATATTATTACATAATATAATTAATTTATATGATATAATATAAATAAATGTTATTAATATTATATCTTACAAATATAAATATGTCATCAAATAATATTCTTAAATCTATTTGTAATTACATTTGTGTCATAAACCATAGATTTATAAATCTTCTCGTATATATTGAACTATACCATACAAAATTCAAAGGAAACATGTGTTTGATTGCCTTTACATATGTGAATTATCATGAATCACAAAATAAAAAATGCTAGATAGAAAGTATAAACTAAAGATTATAAAAATTTAAAATCCCTAACACATGCTTTTAGACACACAGAATATATTGAAAGAGTTGTTAGTTATCTAAAATGGATGAAAATATATAACTAATGTATCTTTGGTCTCAACAGATATATATAAATAATAAATACAGATCTTAGATATTGCTGTAGAGAAGAACTCCACGAAATTTGAAAAGAAATAAAGCAGAAATTAAACAGAAGAATTATGTGGACAAATAATATAAGAACTGATGGAGAAATTTAAATAAAAAATGATAGAGAATAAAGAGGGAAAAGAAAAAAGAAAAGTAAAAACAAAATAGAATGGTAAGGGAATAATGATCCGATTATTGGATGATTACGTTTACAAATCTAATAAGGGGTTGGCAACTTAACGAAAGTGGTAAATTTAAATATTTAATCGAGAAAGAAGGATTGAATGCATGTGTGGCTTTCATAACTTTGGTGTACTTGCGTGGAGTTTGGACGGTTGGTGCCTTTTTTCTATCTCGGACAAAAATAGACACGATGTACGGTGAAACAGTACTAGACAAATAGAAACACTGTTCCTATTGGGACACATCTCGTGGTTGGACATATAATCCTTCATAATCCCTCCTACTAATAAGCATGTTGTAGTACATCCGATTGAAAAATTATTATACGTAATCTTAACACCTCTAGTATAATTTTAAGGGTATTTTTTTAGAGTTTAAGATTTTTAAAATTAATAATTATATACATATTACAATTTAATAACAGCAAATTTTTTTAAACCCCCTAATTACCTCCAGCTCTAAATTGGGGGTTTATAAACATTTACATATTTAATAAATTGATTACACTATATCATCATGCCATGTAATTTATGATCACACACACAATAATTTTCAAATTGAAATATCTAAATGATGCAAGTACGTCACTCTCTTAATTTTTATGGCCTTAAATTTAATTCAACTTACTATATTACATGTTAGACTTACAAATTGAATAATTACCGAAAACAAATTTATTTTTTAATATTATAATGTCAGGGGTGATTGAAAGCTACAACGTTGCCGAAAAAGCATAGTTAATGGAAAAAAATTAACGTCATATCATATTTATGAGATAAAATAAAAGTTGAAATCTTTAATTATTTGAAGCTGACATGTAAGTTAGTGTATTGATACTCAAAATTTCCCATTACAAAAGTGGAATCTAATACACCGTACATTGAATGAATCGGAACCGTGGGTTGAAGATTGAAATGGTTTAACGAACGGTCGCGATCTAAGAAAGAAGAAGCAATAATAATGAAATGGAAATAGTAGATATTTGGAGAGGCGGACGTAGACGTGCGACAAACCCATGGCAAAGCGTTTGCGGCATTCTCTTACACGCAACTGTTGCACGCTTACCTCCGTCTCCGCATATGCATATAATTACGTCTATGTACATACTCTCCTCTCCCTCTCATTCTTCATTTCTCATCAGTAGCCAACCGTTTTGCCAGTATTTGCCGGTAAGTTCTGGATTCTTAAATGTTTGCTTTAAATTCAATAGTTTTCTGGACTTTTACTTCTAATTTGGCCAAAGCTACTGTTTGTTTACTTCAAGCTGAATTTATCGTATATTCTTATTTTTTATTTGTCCGGGGGAGCTGGAAGCCTGGAACTATGAATTTCGCGCAATCGTGTGCGTTTTGGTTTATTTTTCTTCGGTTTCTTTACTTTTGTTTGGTTGCTTGAGAAATTGTATTGGAAATTAGGAAATAATGTTCTGTTTGGTTGGCGATTAAATCCAACGAGAAAAAGGAAGAAACTAATGCTCAAAATGTTGTTGGCTTTTATTTTCTTCTAAACGATTGAACATCCGAACCGAGTTGAGCTCAATTACTGTATAAATTGATTTGACCAGAACCGTGTGTAAGTATCTGATCTTAGAAATTGATTAATTTTTGTATTGCTTTCATGCCTATCTAATTAAGCTGAAGTGAGAACTGACAAGTTTTTGAAACTTAATGTTATTATTCTTTTGTTATGTAGTGTTTAAAGCTCCTATCAATGGTACTATGCGGAGTTGGTTTGAGTCCAAAGATTGAAAGTTTTGAACTAGTTTATGTTGGTGGAACTGGAAATTTGTCGACAAGACTGATCAGACCAAGTCTTAGGCGCGTCATTGGCAAGTCATCTGATTGGAAGAGGAGACCATGTTTGGGAGTACGGTGTTCGTCACTGAAATTGGAGGGAAATGTTCAGAGTGACATCTCAGTCCCTGTGGAGGAAGAATCAGGGCATGTCATAAAGTTCAACATGTCTGATTTCAAAATTCTTGACCGAGTTAGTCTTGGCCTTGGTGGTCGGGTATGAAGAGAATTCAGAGATTATATTTTTGTTTGATTTACTAATGTTATTCTTGCAATGTATTCAATTCGTGGTGGGCTAATTAATTTTTTTTCTGTAGGTAGGCGAAGTAGTTTATGAAGCTATGGTGAAGGATATTAATAGGTAAGTTTACTTTTGTTTTGATAATTGACATGTTGCGATGAGATCAAGCTTGATGACTGGTGTTATGAAATGGCAGTCCTTTGTATAACACACAAGTTGTACTTCGACGTCTTACTAGTGCTCGAGCTCAGCGTAGGGGAAAGCGAGCAATAGAGGTTTGTGGACTTCATTCAAAGATTTTGTACTGTGTTATGTAAGGTTTCATCTCATTCATACTGTTTATTTTTTATGTCTTCAGGTATTAAAGAAGTTAGTTCGTCGTAGACTTATGTACCATTCTTATTCAATGCAAGTTCATGGTTACATCTCAGCTACAAGCAGTGGTCGCGACTCATTCACTCTGGTCCACGGGGTAGGTCCCTTTCTGTGTATGATGGATTCCATGACCGCCACTATTTAGTCTTCTACTTGGCATACTCGATACCCCCAACGCATTGTGGGTTGAGTGAAGGTCTGGTGGACTTAAAATTTATCCAAACTTATTCTGTTCTGCATAATGTAATCATCTGATCAACATATATATGGATAGATTCAGACCAAAAATAAAAAAATAAAAAAATGGATAGATGGCTTTTCCTCTGGAAATTTCTTTTGGTGGAGGTTTTCCAAGCAGGAAAAGCCCCCCTATTCACATGTGGGGACTGACTGTCTTCTAATCGTTTTTGCATGCATTGTTAGGTAGTCCAATATTCCACTGACTAATTAGGTGTTAATTTAGCAAAGTAATATCTTTTTTTTTAATTTTTTTATTATAAAATTCATTGTAGTATCACGGCAGTTTTTCTCTAAGACATTGGCTTCAACAATCGGATTGGATTCCAACCTTGGAGGCTACTCTTGCGTTGGACAAGGAATCTGTTAGAAGGGTGGGAGATGACACAGTTGGAGGACCTGCAGTTTCTCGGCAATTACGGATGATTAGAATATTAATGAGAGATCTCTTAATTGGAGTATGCATAATTCTTTTAGTCATAAGTGGAGTACTTTCGTCCCAAGAGAATGATGGATTATGATTTTTCTAATGCTTATCCTATCCAGGTGAATTACTTGCACAGCCATGGACTTGCCCATACAGAGTTGAGGTTGGAGAATGTGCACATAAGCCCAGTGGATAGACACATTAAAGTGAGTATCAGATATTCCTGTTCAGAGTCAGATTCTGGGATATCAATTATTTGTTACCTTTGTATCACTTTTTCTGAAACATACTGATTCACATGCACAAAAAGAATTTCAGGTCTTGGATTTATGTCAACTGGGAAGTCCTCGTTTTTCAGCACTGTTAGAGATAATGGCATGAGTTTTTGAACTATTATATGTTATATGATAAGAAGATAATCCAGAGGGGCACACCTTAAACATATGAAGGAGGAAAATCACAGAAATTAAAGCCTAAAGTAACTGAGTAGTAGTTTGTGTAGCAACTACATGCATGCTCATCTAATTTGGATTCATGTATTGAAATTTCCCATCACTTATCAGGTTGGAATATTAGGAAATGCTGCTGACTTTTATGAGGATCATCCGAATGGTGGCACTATGGATAATAACATGGATAGGCGACAAATGATGATTGCATTTGACATGAGGTATGGTTTGGAGATGACAAACAGAGATTTAAAAACAAGTTTCAGCTTGATATCTCTGTAAGATCTGAATGTTTATTTTGTTTCATACATGTTCCACAGATGTCTTGGATTCATGATGTCAAAAATGGTGCTGCAAGAACTCATGGATCCCTTAATATTCACAAAGTTCAAATCATTTCTCACAAAGGTATAAAATGCCAAGTTTTCCTATATAGTATGAGCCTTCTGATCATATAATACCAAAGCCCTGAAGCTTGGAGACACACCCACTTATGTAATTCATCTTTACATAACTATGCCAAAATATGACAAAGCAGTTATCATCTGTCATAAATTCAATTAAATTCTTATGTAAGTATATGTCTAATTGTTAAGACTTCGTTTGCATGGTCAATAGATGATTGAAGGAGTTTTTTGTTTTCACATGAGCAGCAAATTAAACTTCTGGTTAATGAATTTGTTTAGTCTAACACCAGTTTTAATCAATGTGCAAGTTCAGGGAAACGATCCTTCATGTTTGCGTGAATTTTTATTGCAAATACTTCATAGGAATTCCTCATCTGGAAATGCTGGACTCCAAGTAAGTACTGTGCCCTCAGTGCAAATTACTGTGAATTCAAGACCCTTTTTTCCCTTTTTTTCTGAAGAAATTTTTGTCCATTATCTTTATTGCAGATACTTGATAGAAATTGGGGGGCAGGGTGGCACCTTTTATCCTTGTTGCTAGCAACGAAACCTTCTAAAAGAGTAAGGTATGTTATTGTTTATATGTGAGTCTGGGATCTGCTCTTGAAATGAAGTTATAATATGGATTGTTTTTTCATGGAGAGAACTAATTCCAAATATTAATAATCCCTTTCAATGCTTTACAGTTGCTTAGATGCTCTTGTACACCCATTTCTTTGTGGACCTCGATGGCGGGTAGTCCCATCCATTGATATCATCAGATGGGGTCTTGGTTCAACCGCATTGAGAATCTCAGAAGAATACATCTATGGCCGGCCTCAGGTATATGGCTGTTTTCCAACATAAATAAACTATTTTGTGTTCCCTCTAATGAATCCTTTGCTATGAATAGATGGACCTTGTGCCATCTATTTATAAATACAGAATTTTGGCAATTAGGAGATGCACTGACTCTGTAAATTTCATGTTTTAGCGTAGCAGGCTTTCCCACTTCATTGAGTTAATGGAGATGCTGAATCCTCACTCAAGGCCAAAGGTAATGAATTATGCTTTCTTCATGTGTATCTTGCATTCATTGTAGTGACTTGCAGATGTGCAAAGCATCTATATGAATCTGCTTGTCGCTTAAATAGCTAAACAAGGTCCAAGTGATTATCTAAATCATTTCCTACTTTGAATATGCAGAACTGGCTGGAATTGCTTCCAGGAAAGTGGCGTCTACTGTACTGTACTGGGAAGCACATTGGCTTGACCTTTCGGCAACCTACTGAGCGAGTCCTCATTGGTGATGTGCACCTAACTGTGTCAAGCGTGTCAATGTTGAACACCAGCCTTTCATTTGCCTCTGAAATTGGCTTCACAGTCATGATTGGTCAGAACTGGTCTCATGACAAGACTGGTGTAGATGGGAAACTGCAAGTAAACTCTTTATTTAGATTGATGGCTGGGAGACGGTTATATCTAAAGGAAGAAGAAAAGACCACAGGAAAGCTCTCCTTGGGTCCATCAAATAGTCATGATGCTTTTCCTAAAAAATTATCAGGTAGAAAGTGGAAGAAAGTACCACTTAAGGAGTTCCCATCGAGCCTTCCAGTGGCCAAGCTTGTTTCAAGCGACATTGATGAGGTAACAATGAATCTTGGCGATCCACTGAGCAAAAGTCTTGAAAGTGCACAAAATGTACTTCAAGAAGTTCGGACACAAGTCCCACCTGAAATGTTCGACTTGTCGAAGCTCGTGTGTGGAACATATGTGGACTCTAGGCTGCTAGTCATTCGCGGGGTAAATGGTTCAGCACTCTTTTTCACAAGGTCTTGTTGCGATGAAAGCTGTAAATAATTATTGGTCCAAAAGGGTATCTTTCTCGTTGTCTCATTGTTCCAAAAGTGTATCTATCCAGTTGTCTCATTGTTCCATTAGTGATTTGTTCTTTGCTCGTCACAAAAGTGGTCCGAAGCTTCCTAGTTCCCATCTCTTTTTAGTCTTTCTATTTTGTTCAGCTTCTAACGTTCCTCTATTTTAGTCTTTAGGGTGACATGCAAGGTTCGACCCAAATCTTTCCCAAAGTTTAGTTATTTATTTTGTCGGTTTTAATTAATGACTCCATCTAGTGAGTTTAAAATTCTCTAATATTTCTAATTGATTGTTTCGCTTTCAATTTCATCCTTATGAAATATGAGTTTCTTTTTTAAAAAAGTTATTGACTCGGAAATCAGAAATTGATAGAAGCCAGTAAGATCATTGAAACTTGCACTACTGAAGTTGAAGAATACTGCAATTATCACCACATTACAGTCGACGGTGGTAGTTTGAGTAGTTAATGTAATTAAATTTGGGCGCAACACAACAGTCAACATAATACTTTCCGCCTCCTAGCTACAAAAATTATACATAAAAGTTCAATCACGCCCCCACCTCAACCCTGTTGCCATTTACTACCGACTGGGTTGTCGTAACACCATTACATAATGCCAGGCAAAGAAGGCATCATAACATCGAGCATAGGAACTGTTCTTAAACTCGGGCTTTCTGCAAATATCTGCATTCTTAAATCAGTCCCTGACGCTGCAGATCAGAATATGTCTTCTTATTGTAAATGTTACCCTCTCTGTCTTCGTACTCTTCTTCAAGATCTGGGCGCCATTTGTTCCCACCTTGCCGTTCTTGTATCCTCTTCCACAGTTCCTTTGCTTCCTGCATAGTGAAATGTTTAGACTACACTGAAAAATATTAAGCTAGCAGGTACTAATTATCTGAAGAAGGATGGATACCTCAATTGATGTGATCTCATTAAAGTTTTTGGTGTTTGGTATGCCAAGGCAACGCATCCCATGCTGATGGCGCCATTCCTTAAAGTGTCGTTCAAAAGCTCTACGCCCCCAGTAACTGTAATTCCCACATATCTCACACTTGAATTCCTGAAATGCATGAACAGAGTTGCAATCACCTGACCTTTAATTTATTGAAAAAAAAAAAAAAAAACCTCTCCTGTTCCTTGCAGGAATTGTTATGCATGCACCAAAGTGATGGATGTATAACAGAAATCTTCATCATTACTGAAATTGTAACTGTTCATGGTATGGCAATCAATAACAAATTACACTATTCCTTCCATCCATAGAGTTAAATATATCCATGCTTGCAAATAGTAATTTCAAAGACAACAGCATCTTTCCAGTTTATTTTAGAAAATACAAGATAGTTCCAGGGCACTTAAAGATGCAACAACATGGTGTACATCTAACGACTGGAAAAAAGATTATAAAAGGTATAAAATCAAAATAATTTTTGTAAAGTAAATAGCTTACCTGGCCAAGACCATGAAGCTTATACAGCCAGTAAGGTATAGGCTTCCCATCCCAACCCATTGGCAACTTTAGTGGATTATAAATCTGCTGCTCATCATCATCACTTTCAGTATCGGCCTGTGTGTCTTCCTGCTAGGAATCAACCCAAGCAAGCATTTGTTAGAAACCACTAAAGACCTGTATTAACGAAGATATTTTATATGATTTCAGCATATTTATTTACTTTAGATGATAGTGGATCTAAGTAGGTAATGTTTTAGGTTTAAAGTCCATTTTGAGTTTGACAAGGATGCATTATGGCATAGTTAACCCAGCTAGTTAACTCAGTGCCAAAGCCCAGTCAAAGGTGGGCAATAAGACACTTCGATGGATAAGGGTCCCTATTCTGATGAACATGAAAATTGTCTGTTCACGTTGCATTAAGGATTTGCATACCCAACTCAAGTCTTTCCTATTAGGCATATGTTATGATATATACTATTCTTCTGATATGAAGTTCTAGTTACAGTTATGTACCAAGAGGAAATTGAGTATCCAGTCCTGGCATGCCTCTACAAACTACAAAGCATCCACCTAACTGTATCAGGTGGAGGCTTAGTTCTAGAAAAGACAAACTACAAAATGAAATGCAACCTACTTACCTCCTCACGTTCTGCTTCAATTTCTTCATATGTCAAAGCCTGTTTCTTCACAATGTTGTCTTTTGTTCGTTCAATAGCCTGCACAATGTCACAGATGATTTTTCTAAATGTACACTGATATCCAAACTCCAACATGTACAAGGAAAAAAGGCATTTAAATACAGACTACGGACAAAAACAGGTGAGACTAGATAGTGAGGCAACATATGCCAACCTCATTCAGTAAGTCGCATAATTTTTTCATTTTGGCCTCCAACAAACCAATTTCTTTTAAAGTGTAATCTTGTTGTGAAGCTGCAGCAGACCCATTCTGTTTTGAACCACGTGAACCTTTGGCAAAATGCTTCTTGTCCAACTTGTCCAGAGGTGTGTCCTGCACAAAAGCAATAAAGACATTTGAAAGAATATGTTACATGAAAATTTACCATATAAATTCAGAAACTGAGAAAGAAAAGTAATATATCAAAAATTGTAACAAAGGATGCTCCAGATCAGACAGAACTAAAGCATCCTAATTCTTTCCAATTTAGTAGTCTTATCCCCATTAGAACAAACAAGCAATTTTAAGACATTTCACAGAGTTCCAAATGTAAATACTGATTAAGAAACTAGAGCACAGAACATACAAGGACATTTAAAATACGCTTTTTTTAATAAAATAAAGAAAAAGGTTACAGAACAATCACCTTTGTCAGTAGAAGCCTCTCAGCACGCTGCTGAAAAGTACCACCTGTCTTCAGTCCTAATGAAGCCAATGCCTGGCAGGTCAAAATAGAGATAAGTCAACAAGGAGAGAGAGAGAGAGAGAGAGAGAGAGAGAGAGAGAGAGAGAGAGAGAGAGAGAGAGAGAGAGAGATGTTTTGAACTTTAGATTAAATATAATCTATACAGTAACACAAGGAACATGGTAAAACAGTGAGACACACAGTGATACCACAGTCAAAGTACAAAGCATAATGTGGAGGCTTGTAGCTCTAGTGGTTGAGAGGATTTACCCCTACACCCAAGGCCAAAGTTCACATCCCCCCTTCCCTCTTTGGCCTTCCTTGTAACCAATAAATGGTACAAAGCATAACCCTATACTCTGAAAATTTCAAAATCCATTTCAATTAATTATTTTCAACAATTCATTAAGAATTTCTTTGGAAATTTCCGACATTTCCTGTATGGTTCAAGTGTAGCATTGAGATGTCTGAAATCAACTCATATAACACACACAAAAAAAAAAAAAAAGAGCATCACAAACAAACACATAGTATAGGTGAGAGAGGTGCAGTTCAAGCAAAGAAAACAGTCAATGTGTCCTTATTTTTACTAAAAATCACCCTTACCTCCTTTAGCTTTTCAGGACCCACTTCCATGAGTTCTTCCACTGTGCTATAATAATCAAGATCGATTACAGTATGCTGATCTTGAACATGTCCATTTTCTTGATTCTCATTTTCCCATTCTTCTACCTTGCCATCTGCCCATTGCTCCTCAAATTCAGTTTCAACCTGCCACATGAAAACTGCCATAGTTAAAAACTCCAAATCACAGTGCAATCCAGCTCATTCAGATAGAATCAATATAGGCACATAGCCCATTTGAGACACAAAACATGAAGTTCACAAATAAAAAGGGTTAATCATGATAAATTGGTTTTGGAAATTAAATATGTTATGGAAATAAATATATACAGATGCATTGTTAAAGCCCATACATAACAAGAATTACTAGTATGGCCTTCCAAATTTTCAATTGCTAACAAGTACAAAATCACATTCAGTTGCACAGCTTATCATTATTTTGTGAAATTGTTACCTTTGCCACAAGCGAAATCATAACATTCTAACACCGGAACAGTCATACATCGGAAAATATGAAAGATTAATTTCTGACTCACTCTTTATATAAAACAGGGATAAAGTTGATGCCTGAAGTTCTTACATGTCACTAAACCAAGTTAAAAAGATAGTATAAAATGAACCTTTGAGAATATTCTATCAAGATCTTGCAAAGGCTCTGTCCGCTGGAAAAAATACACCAGATACTCCAGTAGATTTTCGATATATTCCCTGTACTGCCTGAAGAAAACCAAAATAAAATCATTCTAAAAAGAATCAGGGGAAAACATATGTAGATGTGACTAGAAAAACACTAATAAAAAATATGAACAATCAGTTTTGTAAGCTAAAAAACAAAATAATAGACTACTTCACCTTGTCAACTTCAGTTTGTGAGGAATCTTATGCGGTTGTGAAAAAAGATCAAGGTAAGCAGCGTACTCGATAGGCTCTCCAAATTTAGAATTGATATACTGATTGTACAATTCATGCAAGTCCAGGTATCGTCCATGAGCTTCCTAAGAACAAAACTAAATAAAATTAATGACAAGGTAGGATGTAACAAACTTAATAGTTTTATCAGGGTAACAAATGTAATAACTTGTTTTCAGTTTGATGAATACTAAAATTAATAAAAACATATGCCATCTCTTTTGAAACACAGAGAGAGTGAGAGAGAGAGAGACCTCTCCACTGAACTCGATTTGAGGTTCCTCCATAAGCAGTGCTTCATGTTCCTCATCAGCATCTACAACACGTGCAGCTGGATGCCTTCTATGATACTCACGGATCTGCACATAGCATATGCATGCTTCTAGTCACATTTCAGTAAAAAAGGACACATGGTCGGAGTGATGGGTGTCATGCATTAGAGTTTCTATTTTGGGAAGCAATTATACAAGAACTAAGTTAGTTTTTTGAATTCTGTGCGGCTAAGACTAAAACAGGGTCTACCTTAAACCAACAGTACAAACACATTAAAATTCTCGCAATATTTTGAAGTAGTCTCTCTCATATTTGGTTGCTCAAATTAAAACTTAGAAAATTAGAACACAAAGCACAGACTCAGAGAAGTAAAGACAGAGATTTGACAAAACAACTACTAGGCTTTGATGAATAAGGTATTCACGTTAATAAGGCTCACATTAGAGCACACAATTACTATCAGAATCATAACTTCTTTATACTGCAAAATTAACAAGCAAACGAATGAAGTACCTCTTTCAATCTATCATAAAATGCACTGAAAACGTTGGTACCAGTGGCAGTTTGGCCTCCAAGAGCCGCAATCTCATCCTTTCTCGCATTATCTTTATCTTCATAGATCTCAATCTGAAATATAACACACAATAACAACTAAATTCATAAGCAAAATCATAGACAAACCCTAGGGTTTCCACAATTACAAGTTGGAGGAGAATAATACGTACGAGTTTTTCGGTGGTGGCGGAGATGGTATCGATCATGTGGCGGACACGGTGACCTTGGAACAAGCGGTCCTTGCTGCCTGGCGGCTCGTTCTGGAAGTCCTTCACTATCAGGCGCTCCAACCGCTCCACCTCCTCGTGTGCGGCACGTGTCACCTCCAGTAGCGTCGAAGACATCTTCTGCGTCGCCCTAGTTGCAGTTAGGGCTCATTGTCCGTATGAAGCAGAAGAGAACAATATCAATTCTTTTTTTCTTTTCTATTTTAGAGGGACAAGAAAACGCTGCTATAGAGAAACGTTTAAAAAGCTATCTGAAAAAACGTTTAATGCTCGCTTTGGGAGCCTGTTAAACAATAAGGCGGTGACAGCGAATAAATATAATATGACGTGTTTATATGCTATTGGTTCTGTGTTAATACCTGGTCAATCAAAAAAGAAAAATAAAAAACGTTGTAAATAGTTTCTCAAAGCCACTGAACTCTGAAGAGAGCAAGAGCGAACTAGAGAGAGAGAGAGACAGAGATCCCTTAATTTGTCAAAATGTGGTGGAAGTTCAACCAATTTATACCAGGGAATAACGAAGAGGGAGGAGGAGAGAGCTTGTTGGATGAAGAATCTGAGGGATTGTGTAATCTCTCTGCTACTCAGGTTCTGTAGCAAACAAATTTTCAGTTTTAATTATGGGTATGTGTGTTTTTGTTATATTCTCGTTCTTTTACCTTCACATACTTAATTGGGTTTCTGGGTTTTTACTTGATCAGAGAATGTACGCGTTTGCAGCTTCTTTGTTGGTTGGTCTGATTTGTATGTTCCTGGTATGGGAATTTTTGTACATCTAATTTTTTTTCCTTATGAATTACTGAATTAATCTTTGTATATGCATTATTGTTCTTAGAACTGTATGAGATCAATTCAATCTAGTAAATTGAATTGCAACATAATTATGATAAACGTAACACTCTTTATGTCAGGATAATTTATAGGGATAATTTTATGATATCTTGTTGCAGCATTTCTTTTTAACTTTTGCTTCCTTGGCAGTCACTCATCGTCTTTGCCAAACCCATCAAATTTGCCATTTTGTTCACCTTTGGCAATTTGTTGGCAGTTGGAAGGTAGGTCCAGAAATGAGTTCTCAACATTATATGCTTGGGAAACATAAATTGGTCCCTGATGGCATTAGTTCCCCTGAAATTCCTCAAGCTTGTTCAGTATGCCTTTTTTTTTTTTTGTGTGCAATTCATCAAGGTCATTCAGATGCTAACCTGTGTTCCTGTTTGGCAGCACAGCCTTCCTCTTTGGTGCTGAACAACAAATGAGAATGATGTTTGATTCTGTCCGAATTTATGCATCAGCTATTTACCTTGGATGTGTTGTTATAGCACTGATCTGTGCTCTCTGGGTTAGTTTAAAATCTTTATCCTATGATATTATGAAGAAATTTTAGTTAAACCGCAACTTTGGAAAGTTCTTGGGTGTGCATTCTCAATGATCTGGGGTAAACTAAAGGGAGGTGATTCTGTGCTATATATCTGTGAGCCCCAACATCCCTTGATGAGATAACCCTATAGTTTGTCCAATAGATGAGATAAGATTGACCATAAAATGGTGAACACGTTTCAAAATTTCAATTCTACAAGATACAGTTGTAATGCATGCTGAGTCCTGACCATCAACCAAAAATTTTGTTTTTTCTTACCAGCAATTTCAACTTCATTTTGTATAATTTAAAAATCAGCATGTATTCCTGTATGATCATAATTATACTCGAAGGATTAAAACTTGAAACTCAGATTTGGAAGCCTAACATATTGCCAAAATATACTGAATTAAGGCATGAGATTGAAAGATACTAAATAGGTTTAACAGTGGTGATGTCAGATTACTCTTCATTTCTTTCAGCTACTTGTCTTCATGGCCTCCTGGTCCTGGCCCTCCACTTTACTGGCTCATGTGCCACCATAAATGTTCTGTATCACTGTACATATCTTTTGATTCCTTCCAAATATTGGTTGACTTTTTCTCTTTTGTCTTGCAGATCCATAGCATGATTTTAACCATAATTGCTATGATATGTGAGGTCTGCGCCCTTATATGGTAAACTTTCCTTTCACATTCATCGGTCTTACTCAATTTACAACTTAGTGAAAATGCCGAAGGATATTGTGCCCTGTGCTCTATCTAAGTTATTTAGTGTCAAACTACCTCCTCTAAATTTGTGATTTGTACTTTGTGGCATGTTTACCCATATGGAAAAACTTCTATCCTAGTCTATGTTGTCAACCTTGTAACATGTTGGCATGTAGACATAATATGAATACTAATTGTTCATACAGACAACTTATATGGTCTTGAACTGTTTCAGGTACAGTCTGAGTTATATTCCTTTTGCTCGAAGAATGGTTTCTAACTTGATGATTCGTTTATGCGACACCGAGCTTTAGATGATGCAATTCAAAACAGTTCAGTGCTAGAGTCTTGAAATTTTGTGATCCGGTTTTATCTCTTTTCCATTGTTTGTTCAGGATTTTGTTGTGGGTTTTTGGGGCTTGTGATTGTTATGGGAATATGTGCAAGTGTATATTTCTTGGTTTCATATTCCAAAGATCAACTTCTTGTTTGTTCAGGCTGTTGCTCTTTTTGGGGGTTATCCAGGTATTCAATCATAAAATCGGGCCGAAATAGAAGGCCCATAGAAAAGTCCTTCCCAGGCAGCAGAAAGAAAGTGGATCCATATTGGACTCTGATTTCTATAACAAGGCCAATCTGACGTAATTGAAAAAGATTCTCACTTGTCTGCCAAGTTCCAACCAGAGCTTTTGAAATGTACGACACCATCTGCGCCGCCTCTCCCACCTGAATGTACAATGATAGATAGGAACTCAACACCGCAAAAGCATGTGAAATACATACCCAACTACCTTAACAACAGCTACCTACCACATACAAGAATGTGTTTTTAAGTTTTAACTACCAAAACTTAATTCTTCAATTGATGAAGCTTTCATGAACATCAATATTATCTACCTATACCATTTATTAATCTGATATCTTTTCTCTTCGGCAATGCGACAAAACCAGTCCGCCATTGCATCAGATATGAAGTTTTACAATGTTTATGATGAACATGCACTACTTTTTCATTATGATGATCTTGGACAATCTGAAACTTCAAAGTGATCGACCCAAGAGGAAGCCTTCAGAAAGTAGCTTTATATTCCAGCCTTCTTTTCTGTCGCTCTCTCTTGGTCCACTCCAAAAGGGAAAGGTGTTCGATATTAATCAATGAAAAAGAGAGGTCTAAAGTCACCCTTTTACTTTTGTTACCAACTACCCAGCAGTCTCTTTTTATTTTCCAGACGAAATAAAATAAAATGTATTAATTTGATCAGAATTGCGGGTCTAATTAATTGCAGCATCAGCACCAAAAGCCTACTAAATCGAGAAGTAAGGCTTGCCTAAGTTTTTACCAAAACATATACATAAGAAATTGTATACATCAAAGTTTTGTTGGTATGCTATGAAAATCTCAAGTGCATGATCCGATATCAACATCACAATCATTAATAACACATGTGTCATCCCAAAACTCCAAAACCTCCTTTTCTATATTTCTTTTAATTTTTCATAAAAAAGGGAACATTTTAAAGAAAAAGTTGCTTTAACGAATCAAAAGCTAAAGCAAATAGGAAGCTTCAAGTTAAATAAGCTAAAGGGAATGCAAAATGGGCTTTTTTGGTTTGGTGGGGAATAGTTAATCACTTTGTGATGATTCATGATTGTGAGGTAATCTTATTTTATATACTTAATATTTGTTTAACTATAATCATTAATTAAGAGAAACCAAGAGATTAGATTAGGTTCAGAACCCATGTTTAAATACTTTTCAGCTACCCACCCACTCAAATCACTCATAGTGTATCAACCCTAATAACCAACCTACCACTATCTACCAATTGGAACCATGAGGCACCAGGCACCACCAGCTACACCAGCCTGCATACATTATTACTATGGCGAATTATGTTAGCCAGCATTTTTTGTCTGTATTATATGTAAGATAAACTAGCTAGTAAAGCCAAAACAAACAAAAAAATATACTACTATATTAGATTTCAAGTTTGAATTTTCATTCCGGCCCAAAAAAATAATAATAATAATAATTTCCCTTATTTGATTAGAGATGACGTTATCTAGTTATTAACTTATTCTAAAATCTTCAAATTTTGAATTTTTATAAGATTTAAATATTACTTTTTTAGAAAAAGAAAAAGGACGAGAATTTATTTTTTGGACGAGATTAAATACTTAGGTGTTCAACAGATTTGTTGATTTAGACCTAAGAAAGTTAAAATTTACCAATCAATCCTAATAATATATGAGGCATGTGAAAAATATTAAAGAAGCTTCTTTTGCGTGCACCCAAAACAATTATTAATGTAAAAATTGGTAGGTGGTTGGTTGGTTGTGTTGGATTTCCCTTTCTTAGTGGACAATCTTCACTTTCGGGTTTCGAGTTTCGAGTTTTGACTGTGAAAATCTCGAAAAAGGCCTTCGATCAGTTTTTCCCTCTTAAAAAGCACTGTAGCATACAACAACAACTATTTAACCATAAATTAATTTAAGACAAAAAAATCCAAAATAAAATGCATGCTACGTGCCTACGACAACAAAAACTGGACCCAGCAAGTAAATGATTGTTTGTATATTGAACCCCCATTTCAATGTGTTATAACACTCCCTCACGCCTTTATCAAGTTGACCCTTTAGGCCTTTTAACATTTGTAAATTACATATCATCAATTTGAAATTTGCTCTAACAATGATGGATAAAAGAAATACCCTTTATACAGTTATAGGTGATTAGGATTCAAAGGTTATCTCAAAAGCATCATCGATCCTTCCAACAATCCTTATCTAAATAAATAAATTAAATGATGCATAATATAATATTAATATGCGTCAAGTTTTGGGTAGAATAATAATGTTATTTAAAAAGAATTAAGCTTTAATAAAATTCAATATTAAACGACGTGTTAGTATATATATGTTAATATCAAACTAGTTTTAAGTGAATGCAATTTATAATTGAGCTCACATTAAATATATATAAAAAAACTTTTATTAATCACATTGGGGTGGTAATAAGTTAATAACCAAGCCACTTGTCGAACTGATTGGCTTAAACAACCACGACCCATAAGGCGCGTGACAAACGTATTCTTAATAGTCAAAGTACTTAAACAAGAGTTCTGGTCAACTGGGCCGATCAGGAGTCTGCTACAATGATTAGTGCGTGGCCGACAACTCCACTTGAAGCGCGTGGGTTGATCGTATGCTATACAAGAAAAGTTTGGCATAAAAGAGGGAGGAAGATGCTAAAAACTGGCTGTACAGTGAGTGGCTCTTAATAAGTTAGCATTGACTCTTGGAATCTACGAAAGAGTAAAATGAGACTATGGGAGGCAAGGACTCCTCAACTACCCAAACGGCCAAATCAATTTTTATAATTTTGACCAAATTAATGAACATCTTTAAAAATATAAATTAAGGCATTTAACCTGCATGGATATATAGTAGCATGGTAAAAGAATGAACGTAAATGAAATACACAAACTTTTATATTTAACGTTTAAATTAAAACTGGTAATTAATTACACGCATTCAGAAATAGATAGCAACTTATCAGTCGTTGACCAAATCAAAACATGATGGTGTATTTGTTTTGTAATTTATTACTTGGTTAGTTAATTAATTGAGTTCATCATTATCCATTTAACAGGATCGATCTGGGTCTTAATCTGGGGAAACCCTTGTGGTTTACAGTCCATGCCGCAACGCATGGGATCTTGACCGTGAAAGCCCAGACACATTATGCAGCACATTGCAAACTAAATCAAGTCTCTTCCAACTCTCGATTTATATGTAAAATACAAACCCAAGGCAAACTAACTGCAGCGAGAAGCCGCATCTGTAACTTTTCCATTATATATCACGCGCATGAGTGCATGCTGACATGGGTTCATTCAATTATGCATTATAAGTTAAAAGCTCATAACCAATAAAAAAAGTAGTACTCAAATCAAACAAGTAACTCTCAAAGTCTCAATAGATTAATGATTAAGCCAACGGTGCCCTCACTAGCTTCTTTATGCTAAGCACGAGCTAGTTTCTATATAGGAGCGTCATCAACGGCTTGTGGACTTTTAATTCTATGAAACTACTGTTTTTCAGAGAAATACACATGCATGTTGTTTAATATGGACAAGAAAAAAAGGTTCACAACTCAGTTTTTGTTTCCATTGTTAATTACGATTTAATTATCTATGAAAGTACGTGTAAAACCCATATATGGGACCACCAGCAATGAATGTTTCCTATTGGGACCCCGAAATTCAATTTACACACCTAAGCTTGACGTTGACAAATGCTATGGAATCTATTATAAGTATGATTAGTAGGTTTCAATAAAGAGAAATAGTATTGTTGCACTCACCGATTTTACTTATCACATTTTATTCACCTAATAATATATATGATATTATTTCATTTATAATTTATATATACATAAGATACTTAACAAATAGGAAGCACCTAAGGCAAAACTAAGCCTGGCCGATCTGTCCAACTAACAACTACCTCTTAGAGACTTTAAGTAAGATAATAGATGGTAATCATCAGGTAGTCAAAATGAATATTATTCCCAATTTTCTACTTATATATCTTTAAGTAAAGTGGAAGTTGTGGAACTACGAAGGTTTGCAATTAATTAGTTTGTTTCAGTTAGTATTGTTTTCTTTCAGTTGTAAGTTTGTCTTTAATTCCTATTGTTTGGTATATGAATAAGTGTCTTTCCGATCTCCTTGAGGGCACAAATAAAGTTTCTATCCAATTAACAAGTCGTGTTTGATTTGCTTATATTTGGCTTAGATTTATATAGAAATTTTTCATGGGACTTTCAAGTTTCAACACGCGCATGATATTTTTTTCTCCAAAAAGGAATGACAGAAAAAAAAAATTAAAGTGAAAAGAAACACACACACACACATATATACATAGAAATCCTCCTTTAAGAAAAACATAAAGTTATATCTTATGGTGAGAATGTTAAATTTAGACCACATAATAGGTAAATTCTTAATTGAATGTGTAATTCATATTCAATATCGTAGCACATGGGCCAATTACAAATAAATTAATAAAATTGTTCACAATTATATTTTAATCAATACACTTTTTCATTTATTTTAATCACTATTGACCAAAATAAAAAACATAAAGAGCAAAATAAAATAATGACATAATTTTATTTGAATTGTTTATTTTCTTATATTAATTGCAACTACCCTCATCAACGAAGACGTCCAACAATGCTATTTAAACTTTCAACATAATCTTGGGTAAATATGTCATTATCGGGATAAAATATTGATGTGCCGCATATCACTTTTAAATAGTAGTATAAATAATTATTTATTTAAATTTTTAATGTTCGTCTATGATTTATTAAGATTAGCAATTTAAATATTGGTCGTAAGCTATGGTCAATTGCATTATTTAAATGTGGGATCCAACCTTTCCTTGTTCTAATTGCTCCTTGAATATGATGACATGAATAGTTAAATGAAGGCGGAGGTTACAAAAAATGCTGAGAGAGAAACTCTATCTATATTATTTTCGATCCCTTCCTTTTTCGTTAATTTGTTTATTCGTCGATGAAAGACGTGAAACGAATTTCCTTGAAAAGTGACAAAATAATACCTGGTTCGGACAAATTCCGTCCCTCTGCGGCTATGCCCTAGCTTGCTTCGGATTCTCCTTTGCTGTAAAATTAACTTTTACTATTGCCCATATCTACTTTTTACAATTTGAATCATTTTTCGATTTATGCATGCCTTCATCAATCTACTATATTAAATGTTTACTAGAATATGCTATCAAGTAAGGGTTTTTATTTTATTTTGAAGAGAATTATTCAAATTTTTANAAGTAGCAAATTTATGTGTATTTGAAGAAGAAATTTCTAAGTTGAAGAAAGAAGATGGGAATAAAATAGATAAATTATGAAGAAAACTTATCCTTTCCAATCCCCTCAAAATGGTGGGGATTAGCAAGGATAACATTTTCCTTGTAACTATGCCATATTCTTTCTCTCTTCTTCCTTTAAGTTAGAAAAACACTCCTTCTTTTTCCTTAAATACACATGAATTTACCATTTATCCTTTCCAATCCAATCCTAGACACCAAACGAGGCCTTAGATGTTTACTAGAATATGCTATCAAGTAAGGGTTTTTATTTTATTTTGAAGAGAATTATTCAAATTTTTAGGGTTTTTTTTTTCAACAAAGTGAAAAAAAAAAATACTATTAGACTAATTGATAGCTAATTGATATGTTGAGGATTAGGTTTACTAATTGTAATCATTGGTATTTTTGTTGATTAATTAGTTGGATGAATTGCTAGTATATATTGTACATGCATATTAATTTTAATTCGAAACCCATATATGATGCCTGCCAACAAAATTAATAGGTAAGGCATCATTGTCTTTCTCATATTATTAATCAAATTTTATGTGTATATACCACCAAAGATGACGACAGAAGGACAGAGGAGCTTATTTTATTTTCATCATGCATTTTTTATTATAGAGAAAACAGACCCTTTAACAAATAAAAATAATAATCTGACAGACTGAGACTTTATTTTTTTTTCCTAGACCTAACTTGTGAGATCTTCTTGTGAATTTATACTATATTCTTTTTCTTAGCCATGATATTTTAGCAAGGGCACCACATGCCGACATTTGAGAATATTCAGAAAAGTTATTGCTTAATTACCCAAGGGAGGTTATATCCTATACAAATCTGGAATCTATTATAACAAAGCATCTATAAATTGTAGGGCAAAAGCTAATGAAGAATAAGAGAGATCAAATAATTGCAGTGGAATAATGCGATATCTTAAGATCAATAAACATGAAGTAAATGACCAAATTAATAAAACATATGAAATTCACTTATTCCCAAATAATAAGTTTGCTAACTTCGGTCATTTTTGCATTCGATATATCTTTAACATCTTAATTTTTTATCAGAGTATAAATTTATGATGAAGCCTACATTAATTATTAATTAAAATATTACTAATTATATTCACATGAACATGAATAAATTTACATCAATAAGTGTGACTCATATATAGTATCACAATTTTCTCAAATAACTACTCAAATAAAGATTTGGAAAATCTTTTTTATTAAAGATTAACGAATGGTTTTCTAATTTACTATGATGATGCTCCATCTGTTTAAATTGACTTCTGAAAGACTCCAACTTTGGGTGGTGGGGGTGGTTCCTTCAATTATTTGATTTTCCGATAAAAGGGTTCCTTCCATTATTGACTACAATCTACTTACTAATCACGCGAATATAAAACCCCCATTACCATATACTTTATTCATGAAACATGATCTCCGATCCATTTTGCTTTAAACAAAATTCGACATCTGGCTAAGAGCATATCTGAAATAATTCCAATAACCTCACCTACCTCAAAGGTGTATATAATAAGCTAGTAACCAACGAACAACACAAAAAAGAAAAAGAAAAAAAAAGGGAAACATCAAAACTCAAACGGCGTCAATAAGAAAGCACATATTATGTTGGGTTTCGTGGTTGGTATTGCATCGAGAATAGACTGATTTGGACCTCAAAGGCTTTCTTATTTTTCTTTTTTCTTTTGTTTTGGAAAATTCAAAAACAAAAAATCTTAAGCTACATACAAACTCAAATTCTTAAGTTGATGATTATAGTGAGTTTGTAATATTTAATGCAAGAATCTGTCACATGCGGGCGGCTAATTAAGTTGATCATGGGAGTGGATTCTTCCATTTATTCAAAGCTTAAAGTAATGGGTTATACCCCCAACAAAATCCATATAATAATAATAACAGTATAAACTAAAGAAAGGTCTTGGACCAGTGGACCTCCTGGTAGCCACAGATTCATATAGTCATCATGTATAATCAGGTGTTAACAACCCTAGCTAGCTAATCCAGGTATTAATCAAATAAGCTAGATTCGGACCCTTCAAAAATCAATCTCATTGTACTGTGGATTGTGGAAAGTGGAAACATCCATGGACCCATTAAATTAAAACTTAATATATATGTTTTCAAAAAGGTAGAATTAATCACAGAACCACGTTTAATTCCCAAGTCCCACTCCCACCCCCTGAAAAAAAAGTAGAACCACGTGTGGTTGTGGTCCTTGTGGACCTGCTTGTAGCTGTACTGTGTAATGACCCATTTAGATTTGTTGTTTTATTTACTAATTATAATAGAGAACTAATTAGAAGTTATGTCATGATTTAATAATGGGGTCATAAAGTTTTTAGGTGTTCGTTTGTGATACGCCACAGAATTATTTTTTCAAACTTAATTAGAAGCTTCTTTGGCATCAATTTAATTGCGAGTACATAGTATGTCATTTTATGAAGGATTGCTTTTTCACCTTTTCTGAACTAAAATATGAAGAATTAACAAGTTACTTGGGTTAAAATAGATTTATTTTGGGCTAAATTTTATTTTGATCCAAGTAGATCATTTCTGTTTAAATAGTATTTTAATTATTAGGATTTTAGTTATGCATTGCAAAATTGTTACAATCTAATGGCACGTTAGTATTTTCATTTATTTAATTGTTAAGTTTATTGTAACTTTGATTATATACTTTACAAATCATTGTAATTTTGATAATATACTTTACAAATAGTTCACAGTCTCACCTTTACATAAAAGTTCTTGTTTGTTTTGTTTAGTTTTTTCTCTTATGGGTTGATTTAATCATGTTCCCTCCTCTCTTATTATTTGATCTAAGAGTATGTATGAAATTGTATATGAGTACAAAATTTAAATGGTTAATAGAGTTTAGGGTTTATGGAAAAAAAAATATATAGAGCAAGAAATAGTGGAAATAATATTTATTAGTAAGGATATTTTAAGAATATTTTGGAGTGAAAAAAGAGGATTATTATTTATTAAAATTATAGGATGATTAAAAAAATAGAACACTGGGAGTGTAAATAGTAGCAATCTTTTTAAAATATATAATTAACATATTCATAATGACTAAAATGATCTAAATTACAAATTGCGAACTGTAAGTTAGCCTTTATTTGTTGTTAGCAGTTAGCACACTGTTACGACTTACAAGTGTGTGGTTGAAGCAGTTTAATGGGTCAAAAGTAGTGCGGGACCACCTAAACTCAATGTGGCTTCTCTCAGCGTTGTCTGTTACTGTTAACCATAAATAAGTAAAAGACTCATAAAGCCTTGAGTTTCTTTCTATCTTTTTCTCTGACACAAATGACAAAAAGTCACAAAACAATGTCCACTGGACATAACTCATAATTATCGAAGGATAATGCTTGAGTCTTCAAGTTCACCAAAAATTATAATTTGGTTATGTCGGCTCAAAATCAAAACTGTTCAATTTTTAGATCATCTAATAAAGATCATTTCTGGAAAAAATCAACTCAATCGAAAATCATTTGATTGTATAACTGTTAACAAATAGATACATGGTTTGGTCTTTTAACTATGACTTTATATTTATTCGTTAACAGTTGTATAACCAAACGATTTTCGATTGAGTTGATTTTTTGTAGAGATGATCTTTATTAGGTAATTTAAAAATTGAACGGTTCCGATTTTGAACCGGCATGGCGAAATTATAACTTTTGGCGGGCTTAAAGACAAGGTTGGTCCTCAATCTTGAAGACCCAAGCATTTTTCATTATCGAATACGGTAACATTCAGCTCAGCGTAGTTGTCACTGACACGTGTTTGTTTTGTCCTGGTGCTCTTTGGACCATCACTCCCCGGTTTCTTTTTTTTTTTTAA
>QANT01007968.1:0-75648 GCA_003254885.1 Purshia tridentata | reverse complement strand
GAACATGGGCTGGATATTTAATTAGCCCAACACTATGAGTCAATCTTATAAACAAAAGATGGACTAGGAAAAAGGTGATTTAAAATTTGAATTAATTAAGATGGTCATCAATTTCAATTTCTAGTCATGATGCATTGAAAGTAAATGATCTAAGGATTAAAAGTTCTATAATTTAGTAGTGAAAAAATTAAGCTGTTAACATGCATAATTTTTTACAAAGAAGATATTTGAATAAAAACTTAAAATATAAATAGTTCAAATTATTAAAATATAATGTGAACTATATAAAAGATTTCCACAAATAAACTTATTTATGACATTCGTAGCATTGTGAATAGTAGGGGTCACCAAAAAGCTCAAGGCCTAAGCCCACTCGAAGCCCGCCCGACTCATTGAGCCGGAAGCTTGATTAGGCCCAAAATTTGGGCCGGGCGAAAGTCTCTTAGGCGGGCTTTGGGCCATCCCCTTGAAGCCCAAGGCCCACTCGAAGCCCCGCCCGCTTAGGCATGCTCGAAGCCCGGCCCAAAGCCTTTAAAATAGTCCGAATTAGGCCTGATTTTTAATTCCTATAACAATTTGTATAATTATATAACTAAATATATATAACAAAATATATAGTTGTATAATTATATATAACTTATAATCTTATAATTATAAATTTACATACATATAAATTATAACATACTTACATATCAATGTATAATTATAATTTATATGTATTATGTAATCTACTAATCAAATAATCAATTATCCAATTGAAAATTTGAAACTCAATTACTCTTAAATTAGTTAATTACTCAATTGAACGTTGAAACCCTAATTACACATAAATTAGTCAAGCTTCAATCTTCCAATTGTTAAGGGTTTAGGCCCTTCTCTAAACTTTATACACTAAAACTATTATTTAATAAGTATAAAATATAAAACCAAAATTGATGAGGCCTAATGTGTATGAACTTATTAAGTTTGGGTTAAATTAAATATCTAAATTTTTTTTCTTAAATTATACTTTATGTTGAAATAATAAATACCAAAAAGAAGCTAAAAATACTCAAAAACCCGTTTGGATCTAGTCTGACCCGGTCCAAAAGCTCGCAAGACCCAAGCCAGACGGGCGGGTCTTGAGCTTGTATATTTAAGCCCAAGCCCAGCCCGATCCGACTTGAAAATCTTATTGAGCTCCTCTAATCCAAGTCTGAACCTACCCCGAGCTCGAAAAATTTGGGCTGGACTAGCCCTGTCTGGCCCATTGACGACCTCTAGTGAGTACGTAAAGAGTAAATATATATTTATATGAATACCGCGTAGAATTTTCCATTGAGTTCAAATGTGTAAAGACTAAAAAATGCTGTAGTCAGATGAGTGGCGATTTTTTTTTTAATTTTTTATTCGAAGTAAATTTTAGACATCGACCCCACAAAGTCACAAAGGCACAAGATGGTAATTATTCGTTCAAAGCTGTGGCTTGGGTGGGCT
Organism: Purshia tridentata; assembly: GCA_003254885.1. NCBI lineage: Eukaryota > Viridiplantae > Streptophyta > Magnoliopsida > Rosales > Rosaceae > Purshia > Purshia tridentata. Next base: position 74,172 of record QANT01007968.1, on the reverse strand, counting down.
GATTGATGTCCACTGAGTCCTGTAAAAGACTCTACAGGCCCCATGGTCGCTTTTACCAGCTCCATTATTGGTTCTTCAAAAAGCAAACTTCGTTAATTCTCACTGGAAACTTCCGCATATGAGAAGTTTCCTGTCTGAAAGAAAGGGATGGCTACAATATCTTAAATTATTTGCTTGACTTTAGGGACATTACCGGCAAGAAGTGATTTGATATTTTTTTCCTTAAAGCTCAGAGCTCAGGGCAGTTTGTTCATCGTTCAAATGGCATTTGTTAGAGCTCACACGACTTCTCCTTCTCTATGTACTTATGATGTGTTCTTGAGTTTTAGAGGCGAGGACACTCGCAAAACTTTTACTGACCACCTCTACACAGCCCTGGCGAATGCCTCATTCAATGTTTTCCGGGACGATGATGAGCTTGAGAGAGGAGAAGCTATTAAGCCAGAACTGCAGAAAGCGATCCAACAGTCACGGAGTTCTGTCATTGTGCTTTCAAAAGACTATGCGTCTTCAAGATGGTGCCTTGACGAGCTTGTGATGATCTTGGAACGCAAATGGACCTCCAACGACCATGTAGTTTTACCAGTCTTCTACCACGTCGATCCATCCCATGTGAGGAACCAGACCGGAAGTTTTGCAGAAGCATTTGCTAGACATGAAGGCACTCAACCGATCATGAAGGTGAAGGAATGGAGGGCAGCACTTAAAAAAGTTGCAGATCTAGCAGGGATGGAGTTAAAGAATGAAGCTGATGGGTAAGCTATTCATTCTAACTAGTCCATTTTTATGACATTTAATTTGATTAGATCTCTTAAATTTTAAGTTATTTTTTTAATTAACTAGTCGTATTGATCTTTCTGATAAATATTTGACACCAAAAAATTATCAAAGATGGGAATTAAAGTATATTTCAAGCATGTTCTTGCCTCCAAAATACTTAAAGGCATGTGCTTAAAAAAGGGACAACGTAAATATCAGTCTCGTTTTATAAGGGAAGAATGGAAGTATGGTTTGATTGAAAAAGTTAAGAGAAATTTGCCTATTATACAAACTGTAGAAGAGTCTTTACAATTTTCATTTGTTCCTTGTAGGTTGGGTGTCTTTCCAGTTAAGCTTCTTTAATTTTTTATTTTTTCAATCAGGTATCTGTAGTTTATAAACTAATTAGTTTAGGGTTTTACAATCAAGACAAATATTTTGTCTGTTTTTTTTTTTTAATACTTTAAATCAACTCTTTTTGTATTAATAAATTAATTTTTTATGAATTAAAGCAAAAAGAATTGACATTTTCATCTAACAAACTGACCAATTTTTCAATTTGTCCTTATTGTAAACAAAACCTAATTGAAAAATTGTAAATACATGGAATTAATTAAAAAAAAAGTGCCAAAATATAGAGACCAAATTGGTCATTTTCATTTTTTTTTTAATATAGAATTCATCACATCGGCCATATATGGTTTGAAGTTTGAACATTAATAGCTTTGTAATTTCCATGAGAATTTATAATTTAATATTTAGAGTTGTGCTATTGTCACCACCTCGTTACTCACCACATCTGCCTCCTTCTATTTACAAGTTTGTTCTCGTGTAAAATTACTTGAAATTACAAAATTTAAAACATTAAAATTGGACTGCCCTGCTGCCACCCCTATGAGTGGTGGCTAGCATGTATGCCAGCCTCCAAGCATGCATGCTTGTTACCATGGCAGCAAGCTCAACAGAAACACATCCATGGTAGCCGCCATGGCCATCATCGTTCAAAACTCGAAATAGAAAATTATAAATGTACGATTAGGGGTGGATGGTTAGAGTAAACTGGTTTCTTAAAATCAGAAAAATTTGTGGAGGATGGAAAGGTAGATGGGTTGGTGAGTAAAGAGGGGTGCGCCAATTGTGTCACACTCTTTAATTGTTTGAGTTCATGACATGTTTAATTTATTGTTCATTTTTATTGCAAATTTTCTAGCTATGAATCGAAGTTTATCAAGAAAATCGTCAATGTGATTGAAGAGAAACTAAGACGTACACCTTTAAGTGTTGCCCCCTACTTGGTTGGAATCCATTCTCGAGTAGAACATATTAATTTATGGTTACAAGATGAATCACCTGATGTTGGCATATTTGTAATCTACGGAATGCGTGGGATAGGGAAGACAACTATTGCTAAACATGTTTACAATTCAAACTTTCTGAGATTTCAAGGAAGCAGTTTTCTTGAAAATATCAGAGAAGTTTCAGAACAATTCAACGGCCTGGTTCAAATACAAATAAAACTTCTTTATGATATTTTGAATGGGAGAGAAGTGAAACTACACAGTGTTAGTGAAGGGTTGATTAAGATTAGAGATGCCATAAGCTCCAGAAGAGTTCTTGTTGTTCTCGATGACGTTGATCATATGGACCAAGTAGATGCGGTACTTAGGATGCAAGATCATTTTTATCCAGGAAGTAGAATCATCATAACAACTAGTTGTGCGGGGTTGTTAACATTTGATCATCATAAAGCTAAGGTGCATAATGTTAAACCTTTGGATGACAATGAATCATTGGAGCTCTTAAGTTGGTATGCTTTTAGATCGGATCACCCCATGGAAGGTTACATGGAGCATTCAAAAAGGCTAGTATTCCATAGCCAAAATCTTCCATTAGCTCTAAAAGTTTTGGGTTCTTCACTAAATGGGAAAAGCATAGAAGTATGGAAAAGTTCACTAGAGAAATTGGAGGCCTTTCCAAACAGTGAAATCCTGACAAAACTCAGAATAAGCTATGACTCTTTGCAAGATGAACATGACAAAAATTTATTCCTTGATATTGCATGTTTCTTTATTGGAGAGGAAAAGGATTTTATTGTCAAAATACTGGATGGTTGTGATTTCTGCACAGCTGTTGGCATGCAAAGTCTGATTGATAGGTGCTTGTTAACAATTGATGAACATGGCAAGGTCCAAATGCATCACATGATTCGTGACATGGGAAGAGAAATTGTTCGCCAGGAATCAAAGGAGGCAGGAAAACGTAGTAGATTATGGTGTGATAAGGATTCTTTCAAAGTATTGACAGCAGGGAATGTAAGAAATATGTTCCTCTTATATATATATATATATATATATGTATGTATATGTTTTTATTTTTGTGCATCATTACTGTTGGTTACTTATTTTATAAATTTTTTTATTCTTATTAGAGTACAGAGACAATTGAAGGTCTTGTCTTGAACATACATAGACAATCGACAGTAGTCTTGGAAACCAATGCATTTTCAAGAATGCACAAGCTAAGGCTACTAAAGCTTAGTGGTGTACAACTCAATGGAAGCTATGAAGAATTTCCTGAAGGATTAAGATGGTTGTCTTGGTCTAAATTTCCTTTGGATTCTATACCATGTGATTTTCCTATGGAGAACTTGGTTGTTCTTGAAATGAAATATACCAAGTTGAGACAAATTTGGAAGGGAAAAAAGGTATGTTACTTTACACTTTGTGCTTTTCTTTTGTTGGGTTTTATTTTTTATTAATGATACCTTTATAAAAGTTCTCCTCATATATATTTTATTTCTCTCTTTTTTTTCTTTTTCTTTTCACACAGTATCTTCCATCATTGAAGATCTTTAACCTCAGTCATTCCCATAATATTATTGAAACGCCTGACTTCTCACAAGTCCCCAATCTAGAGAAACTGATTCTTTTAGATTGTGCAAGCTTGGTTGATGTCGAATCCATTGGAATGCTTGAGAGACTTGTTGAATTGGATATGGAAGATTGCACAAAACTTAAGAAGCTTCCGACGAGAATTTCTGGGCTAAAATTCCTTCGAACACTTTTTATATCTGGTTGCTCGAGTCTTGATACGTTTCCAAGGGAAATGTGGAAGATGGAATCTCTAAGAGTGATAAGAGCAAATAATGTTCCACTGAATAAATTCATGACTACCCCTTGGGATGATGATTTTCCTATGACGTTTAGTTACCTACCCTCATATACGAGTTTAAGCAACCCAGCCTCATGCACAAGAATACAGGATATTTGTTGGTCTTTATTACCCTCTTCGTCTTTATTACCCTCTTCTCTAGAATCTTTAAATCTTAAGAACTGCAATCTTACAGATGATGCTTTTCCTATGAGTTTAAGTAACCTATCCTCGTTGCAAGTATTAAATTTAGATGGTAATCCAATCTGTAGCCTACCAGACTGCATTAGAGGTCTTACGAGTCTCCGTGAACTCACTTTTGGTGATTGTACAAGGCTCAAATCGCTTTTTAGGCTACCAAGAGTAGAAGAAACATTGGATATAATGGGTTGCACTTCATTGGAAAAAGTGACATTTCAATCAATTTCTTGCATGCCTAGTTGTTACCACTATAGTGATCGCTCCAATTTAAACCTATCTGAGATTGGGTACTACTTCAAGTTAGAACCCATTGCAATGGTTGATGCAGAGATGATTAAGGTTTTGGGATTATGCAACTTGGCATCCATGGAAACCATCATGACACGGCGCCAACCTATGTTCTTTTGGCATATTAGTGTTAAGGAGATGCAACCCATCCAGGTCTCTCTCTCTCTCTCTCTCTCTCTCTCTCTCTCTCCCTCCTTTTGATATCATATGCAAATAAAAGTAGACTAATTTTTTGATTTCCACAGCGCAGGGACTGTCTGAATTTGGTATATTCAGCACATTTCTCTCCGGGAACAAGGTTCCTGGGCAGTTCAGCCACAAAAGTACACTGGGCTCAATTTCTTTGACTGTGTCTTCAGTTCCCAATCACAGGATCCGAGGCTTGAATATCTTCTCTGTCTATACAACGTCAAACTGTGATGATAGGTCAATCCCCCTAATAACTACTAAAGTCCATAACAAGAGCAAGGGTTTGAAGTGGATCTATGGCCCAACATGGCTTGGCATTCCCGGAAAAGAAAAAGATGACATGATAAGGTTGAATCGTTCGCAGTTGGGGAATCCATTGACATGGCATGAAGAGATTCCAGGTCAAGGAGAAGACATGGTATGGTTAAGCCATTGGGAGTTGGGGAATCAATTGGAAAGTGGCGATGAAGTGACTGTTTCGGTGCACATACGAGCTCAGTTTAAGCTAAAAGAGTATGGCATTCTGNTCTCTCTCTCTCTCTCTCTCTCTCTCTCTCTCTCTCTCTCTCTCTCTCTCTCTCCCCTTTGGATATCATATGCAAATAAAAGTAGACTAATTTTTTGATTTCCACCGCGCAGGGACTGTCTGAATTTGGTATATTCAGCACATTTCTCTCCGGGAACAAGGTTCCTGGGCAGTTCAGCCACAAAAGTACACTGGGCTCAATTTCTTTGACTGTGTCTTCAGTTCCCAATCACAGGATCCGAGGCTTGAATATCTTCTCTGTCTATACAACGTCAAACTGTGATGATAGGTCAATCCCCCTAATAACTACTAAAGTCCATAACAAGAGCAAGGGTTTGAAGTGGATCTATGGCCCAACATGGCTTGGCATTCCCGGTAAAGAAAAAGATGACATGATAAGGTTGAAACGTTCGCAGTTGGGGAATCCATTGACATGGCATGAAGAGATTCCAGGTAAAGGAGAAGACATGGTATGGTTAAGCCATTGGGAGTTGGGGAATCAATTGGAAAGTGGCGATGAAGTGAGTGTTTCGGTGCACATAGGAGCTCAGTTTAAGCTAAAAGAGTATGGCATTCTGCTTGTGCAAGAGAAAGAAGAGGAGATGAGTACCCCTCACAATACCAAGGACCCTTGTTATCCATATGTGATTGGTGGAGATTTGTCACCATATCAGGTAATGCCAGGAACATTCTTCCTCTGCCATTTAGGAAGTTTTCCAAGAAGATATTTGGAAATTCATTGGCCGGATTGGTTAAATTGCTTCATTAAGAGCTTAGACAAAGAAAGTACATGTGTCCAAACCCAAGAAAAAACAAAAGAAAGTACAGGTGTGTTGCATGCTTGTTTTCCCATTTGATTTTGTTTTTACATTATGTAGTATATGGCACAACTGTATATTAAGCACCATGAGTTATTTTTTATAGTTAATGCTCCATGAAACACTAGCTTGGAAATCAATCCACATTCCTCTAATCTAGCTGGTATTTGTATGTTTTATAGACAATGAAGAAGAGCAACAGTCCAGCATAGAAATAAGAAGCGCAGGAGGGTGGAGAGGGCTCGTCATGCCCGCTGCCTTTTTTCTCTTGCTCTCTCTAATCGCTGGCCCTTCAGTCTCTTTGCGAAAGAAGTGACCGGCCACAAGCCTTCCATGAATACAAATAGCATCATTATAATTTTTTTTTTTCTGAAAAAAATGGTTTATTTTAAGTACTTGATTAATCTCTGGTGCATGTGTTTTATCATTTGTTGTGCAATCGTCCAATAGAGCTGTTCTGCCTTACATCATAGTTGACCCTAAAAATATTAGCTTGGGAAAGTTTTAGCAAAAAGTCATGATTTTTACGTTTTGTCGCAGGTTAGCATTAGGAATGGCAACGGGGTAGATTCGAGGCGAGTTTGCCAATACCATATCCCAAAATTCCCGCCCCTGAAATTCTCTTTTAACTAATGCTAACTTGCCAATACCATAACATGGGGCAGATTCGGAGCGAATTTGCCAATACCATATACCATATCTCGGAATTCCTACCTCTGAAATTCTTTTTCCACTAATGCTAACTTGCCAATACCATACCACGGGGCGGGTTTGGGACTGGGTAATCATTGTCTGTCATGTTGTAACGGACTTGATGAGATATCATGACTTGCAACAAGGCCCAAATTTCATATTCTTATGCTAAATTTTCCCTTGTTATGATTTAGGAATAATATTTTGAATAGTTTAGGCATTGAGAAAGCATAACTTTTATCTTGTAGTTTTGGAAAGTTTTATTTTATTAATTAGTTTTCATTTAAAATCTAAACAGTTAGAATCTTATTAAACAATGAGGTTGCAAGCTTGTAAAATGTTATGTTACTATAATATAAGTTGGATTTAGAGCATTAAACCATATGTTTTGGGCATAAAACGTCGGCAAAGCGCCTTTGACACTTTGATAGATTTTGAAAAGTTATATTGAATAAAATATTTTTTGCCTCAAAGCGCCAGGGCCACCTCGTTTTTATATCTTAAGTAGGGTTGGGTTCTGCAATGGAGCTAGAATAGATTTTCTTTCTCCATTCTGTCCAGAGGCTTTGTAAAGAATGCAACCCCCATCCTTTCCATTTTTTTGTTTGTTTCTTTTCTAAATTTTTTTAAATTTTTAATAATTTTGGGTCTTGTAGTTATATAAATTTAGTTAATTTTATATCATATTTTTTATTTTTAAATTTTTAAGATTTTCTTTTTTATTCCAACACCATATTACCCCTGAACTAACAACTCTGCCATCTAAAAAAATGAATTTTGGACGTAAATGCAACCTAAAGTTAACTACAGAAACTTGATTGAAAAAATGGAAACTACAAGACCAAGGTCAAACTATGGGGAATGGTCATTTGCCCTAAAAGCTCAAACAACTCTGGTGAACTCAAACTTCAGCTAAATATGAAAAGCCAAAATAACAAAGTACAAAGAAACTTATCAGTTATAACAATGTCAAATAAAATCTCTTTAAAATCAAATCCCCAATACATCAATGTAGTGCTGAGAACATCCATGACTCCCCTCCTCTTCATTCAAATATCATAGAGCGGGGAAGAAAACACCATACAAATGAGTCAAATGACACAAATAGCAGACAAACTAACTCACTACACCACAAGCCATGAGCTTCAATCCCAATATGTTGGAATGACGGAGTCCACCGTGTAATGTGAAAAACATGTAGAGCCCATAATATACTGTGTTTATCTATATGATTCTGGGCGCTTTGGCTTGCTTTGAACAACAGCCTCAATCTTCTCCATAACGGCAGGAGTCAATAGAGGGATTACATCAATAGCTTTCATGTTCTCTTGAACCTGCATGAATGAAAACAGCTTTTTGGTCACCGTGAAAAGATGGCATAAACAATTGCCACCTTTAGTGGTAAGGGAAGATCATCAAAGCTCTTTTTGCTTTCCAGCTCCAACTATCAACATTTTCAACAAACCAGAGTGCTCCCTTCTCTCTGTGTTTTCCTTCTACTCCCCAAGGAATTGGTCATTGGTTGATTTGACCATATATTCTTTCCATGTAAAAACCCTCCCTCCTATTGGAGTCTAGAAAACAATCTTCACATTACAGGAGGCATACAAACTACATATCACCAAAGACATTTTTGTATTTTAAATTCAAATGAAGGGACTGCAAGTCTAGGGTCACCAAAAACCACCATGCTGACCACAAATTTTACAGCCTAGATTCTACCTTATTTGGGGTTGTTAGATGTTTTATGGGTTTTCTTCCTCACACCATGTAAAAAGATCCGGGAAACCCATATTGAAGACCACACCCTATGTAAATGAACACTATTTTAAGAAATTAAAGCTTTGGAGTTCTTCACAAAGCATTGGATGGGTTACACAACAAATGACTGAAACTGGCACATTTTTTAAGTAAGCCATCCCTTTCTTCCTCTCTCATTTTATCACCAAGATACTGGCACATTGTAACAATATTTACCCACCATATGGTACTGACCTACCCAATAGGCGATTATGGCAGCAGGCTCATGGCTTGCCAGAACTAATAGAACTTGTAGGCATCTATTCAGATAACAGGATATGAAAAGTGTACATGCTAAATCAGGAAGAATACAGATGTGCGTATAACTGGTAATATACTTTTAAAACATAATTTCTAGACAAGTGCCAATACCCACAAATTAACTTGAATTTTATTCATATTTAAAAGTTGAATCCTAAATCATAAAACTCCTAATAAACTAATAGGACTACTCAAAGATTAAAACAATCATTGCTAATGTGCCCAAGGAAAGATGAAGCACACACAACCTAAAAAACTAATACTGATGCACAACACGTCTCAGAAACAACAGGAATGATGACATTCATTGAACACCATCATTCAGATGAAATATAGCATTCAGACTCACTGGAGACATGAGACAGACAGGGATGAATTATTTTGACATAAAGTTGAATTATAACCGAACACTAGCCAGACGGCCCAACAATTATGTCACAAAGATGCAATATGTTAAAACTAACCTGAGACTCCTTTGTAGCACCAGTAATAACTGATGAGACATTAGGATTAGCAGCACACCATGCAATTGCAAGTTGAGACATTGGCACACCCAATTCATCGGCAATTGGCTTCATGCCCTGAACTTTTCTAAGCACATCATCAACCAGTGACCGACTGGCAAGATTCTGGAAAGCATAAATCAAAAAGTTAATGTCTTACTCATGAAGGGGAGAAAGTTTATAACAAATTATGCAACTTTGACATCAGAAAAATAATTTAAGGATAAAGTTATTTGACATACCACTAGAAAAGAAAACTAAAAGATTGATCTCAATAATAGGGTCTATTAAGGAGTGCTTTTGAAAATGCCAAAAACAAAACTGCTACTAATGAAAGTGCTTGAGGAAAAACGCTTTATACAAAAGCACTCCAACCAAGCCCTTATTGACCTATATCAAGGCACGTGCATCCTATAGAACTTGTAGGCATTTTGATACTAATTAATAGCGCAAAATCCATACAGATATAGATTTTTTTTTTTCCTTAATTAAACAGCTAAAAGAGTTGGTTAAAAATTACAAAAAAGATTTTGCACATGCGAACTTCGTAGGAAAATTATAAACGTATGCTCCTAAAACTTCCATCCATGGGTGCTGGAGGTGAAGTTTTTATTAAAGAAACGATATGTATGCAGAAAGGTTGCACATACAAAGCATGAGTGAAATGCCTATAAAGAAGGAGCACCAAAAATTTTACACGAGGGTAAAATAAATCTTAAGGAGACACAAAATAGAGACTACAGCAGTTTAGGGTCAGCAATTTAGACAATTCAACAATGCATGTAGATAAGAACATAGAGTTATGACAATCAATAACTCCAAGACTTACTTTGTAATTGTCCAATGCAAATCGGCTATCAGGTGGTATGCTTCCCTTGTTATATTTTCCAGTAAGCACTCCAGAAGCAAGTGGGCTCCAAGTGGTAAGACCCAGGCCATAGTTGGAGTACAGCGGCAGGTACTCGGACTCAACCTGCACCCATATAATAGTTGAAGGAATAATGGATGAGAGACAGAGAGACAGAGAGACAGAGAGACAGAGAGACAGAGAACCAAAAATACATCCATTGCAAGCTATAACTGCAACATTCATATTCATTGTCCAAAAAAGGGGCAAGGAAAACATAAAGGGAATGCAGCTAATGGGGAGAAATTCTTCGGTGTGACCTTGTACAATATAAGCCCAAGTAACAGACATTATGTGGACTATAATTTAGTAATCAATGAACTATAAATGCAGACATGGATGGGCATAAATACAGGCAATTTAAGGTAAAGCATTGAGCTAGAGATAGCAAAAGGATTGAAGTTAGATTTTTTGATTGTTAGTTAGAACTGAAAGATAAGAGTTTCTAAGTTTTTAGAACCAATAAAGTCATCCATTACAGAGAGCAAACAGACTGATTACAAAGATTTTGAAAGATCATTTACGAAGAATGCTCATCTCTTGCAGTTGATTTTATTGGGAGAAAATGCACGACCTGTGCATCTATTAGGAATAAGCTTGGGGCCCAGGACAAGAAAAGAACAATAGTATAGAACACAACTATATGAAATGAGAAATGAAGTTTGACTGATGCCGGTGAAATAACTGAATGAATGTACGGTTATGGGAGAGTTGATTGAGTCCCCGTGGTAGAGGGATTTCAGCTTGAAAGAAGGGCAAGGACCGATGACAAGAAAAAAGGTAGAAGGAAAGCTAGCTAAGAATTAAAACTGGGAAAAAAAAGAGGGTGGCTACATAAACTTAAAATCGAAATTTGTATCATTGTATGTTCAAATTAATTAGGAAATCTGGATATCTATTATCTAAATATGTGAATTTATAACCGAATGGTACATGACCTACCGACCATGGCTCATTACTGGTCTTTTCTGGCATCTATGACTGGGTGTACTTGATCACTAAGCAAGCCATCTGCTTATTTTCAAAACAGATAGTAGGTGGCTTATATCTTTTGCAACATCATCCACCAAATCTTAAGTACAGTCATCAAATATCTTGACAGCCTATTTCAAAAATCGTAATCATCTTTTCATGAAAACGCACTACCAAGTTATCAATCATCAACCAACTGCATCTCATCCTTAACTATTGAAGCAACCCACTTCGCATAGACGCTAAATCCACAACCAAAACCAAAAAGCCAAAAAGTACATCACACATATAACACTATAAAATTACTCCCAACTTTCAACATCACATATTCAACACTATTAAAACAGAAAAATCCCATTAATCCAACCAATATAAAAAACAAGTATATGGGTACACAAAAAAATCCAAAATTTCACAAACACTCACTAAAAACACAAACAAATCTCATATGGATACACCTAAAACAAAAACCCAAAACAAAAAAACACCAAAAAAATGACAAACCTTGTGCCTGGAAAGCAAATTATACTCAGGCTGCTCAACAATGGGGCCAACCAAATCCAACTTCTCAGCAACACCCCAGGCCTCGGTGATCTGCTGAGCCGACCACTCACTCGTCCCCCAATAAAAAGCACAGCCCTTGTCGATCAAATAGTTCATGGCCCTGACGGTCTCCTCAATCGGAGTTGTGGAGTCGGGCCGGTGACAGTAGATGAGGTCCACGTAGTCCATGTCCAACCTCTTGAGCGAGGCCTTGGTGCCCTCCACGATGTGCTTTCTGGAGAGTCCCTTGTCGTTTGGACCCGACCCGCCCCAGAAGATCTTGGTCGAAACGACGATGTCGGAGCGCTTCCAGCCGAGCTCGCGGATGGCCTGGCCCATGATCTCCTCGGCACGGCCGCTGGCGTAGACCTCGGCGTTGTCGAAGAAGTTGACGCCGTGGTCGCGGCAGCACTGGAGGAGTGACTTGGCCTCCTTGACATCGAGCTGGTTGCCGAAGCTGACCCATGCGCCGTACGAGAGCTGGCTCACCTTCAGACCCGACCGGCCCAAGTTATTGTACTGCATATTTGCTGGCACTTGAGAGTGATGAGACTGAGTCACCACCGAGTCACCACCGAGTCACTGGGACTGAATTAAAGGTTCAGAGGGAAGTTGAGAATCTCTTTGTTTATGAATTATGATGTGGATGAAGAGGTGGACGCGTGGGTTCTTCAAATACAATGAGAGTTCGCGTGGAGATCTACGCACGTGGAGCATCAATTTTGGCTTCGTTTTTGTCATCAATCTGAGTCATCGGACTCGGACTCACTAAATTGCCATAACTCATGTGAGGGATAATATAAATTTGGCAGCTGTGACCGTGTGATAGTGTGTTATTCATATTCAAATTCTTTCGTTAATCAAATTTTTTGCAGAGATAACCTGTCAAAAGTGTGATAAAATCATAAAAGTGACCCAAAAAATAAACACTTTGATTGATTAATTACAGTGCGATTACTATTATAAAGAAATCTTAATTTTCATGTCCTTAAAAAATCTTGATTTTCTGCAATTACAATTATAAAGAAATCTTGATTTTCATGTCCTTAAAGCTTTTCAACATAAAGAATACATCCCTTTGATTATTTTTAAGATTATTGGTTATTTTTGCATAATTAATCTATATTAGATCAAATCAATTAACTTATTTTCGAAATTAAATTTTCTAACATTTGACAGATAATGGTAATAGCACAAAAGAAGGAATAAAATAAGGAGGCAATCAACAATCTCTAATAGCAAGATTTTAGAATTGGTATATGCCTGTGGATCTTCTTTGAAAGCAAAATTTACATTTTTCCCTTTCTCTTTTAAATTTGAGGTTGATGTAATTGTTTATACAATGGGGTCTGGAGGCCAACAAACCAAGACTATGTTCAAAATCAAATGTAGATTAGTCTATCACAAATAAATTGGCGGTTATTATACAAGCCATTATGCATAATCTTGTATATTTAATGTAAGTGAATCTCAGCACACCATTTTCCATTCCATCAATCAACTTTGTATCAAAACGCTCTGCTGACATATCAGGGTTGATGTTAATTATCAAACGGTGTGGACAACTTTGTTTGAAGCAATCTGAACTCTGGAGACCATCCTTCAAGTTTAAGGAATCCATTGTTTGAAACAATCTGGCACAAAATCGAAGAGCTGGAAACCTCATGTTCACAACCAAAGCCCATTAGCTTTATAGTCTAGTCAGATAAAGTACCAATGATTTGGGAAGCAATATAGCAGTGGATACAGCAGCTATGGCCCGGTTAAGCCGGCATATAAAAACCCAAGTTCCCATTTATTAAACACAAAAATATAAGGAAAAGAATATAGACTTATAATTTCAAAGAGTCAGCTTACCTATCATTTATAATAAAAAGAGAAAGCACACATGCACAGCCATAGAGCAACAGAGACTACTTGGAAGAGGAGAGGAGAGAAAGCGTTCCCAAGATTGGCATGGTGAGAGAGAGTACCTAGAAGATCAAAATCTGAATTATGGGAATTACTGTCTTTTTAAAATAGTGAAGGACTGAGGGAGAAAGGAGCTTACCAGAGAATGAGATGCAGCAGAGAGCGAGGGCAAAGAGGGAGTGACTGATGGACCAACTGAGGGCTGGCAGTTTGAGAAAAGATAATGAAAGTGAGTGAATGTGAATGTAGGAATAATGCATCAAAAACTCTTTTTGCAGCCACAACTTGAAGATGTGAGATACTGAAAAAATGTTCTTAATTTCTAGAAGGTGTGAGTTTTATTGAAACTTTGAAAAACATGTGCACTTAAAGTCTGGAAGTTTCTCCTCTATACACTTGGAACATGTTTGATAATTGAACACTGAAAATGACAAGTTTCAGCTTTTCAGCTGGAATTAATAAATCACAGCCACAAAGCTTAGCCAACTTTCACTATATTTATTAGAAGATGTACCAATTTCACACCATGAAAAATGTCATTTTTTCAGTGAAAAAGAGAAGGATAAACATCATTGCAAAAAAGTTTATAGTGTCGAACTAAGAAATCACTTTTGAAGCTGTAGAGCACAACTGAGGTTGTTGCACAATGTATATTTGATCGCCATGACTATCTTCCTTATATGTATCTTGATTCCTGTGCCAAGTCCATAGAGCATGTGTAGAATTCACAACCTGCATTTAGATATGAAAAGGAAATTGAAGAGATATATAAATGTGTAACTATAAGAAACACACATCAAGAAAGATCATGCTAAGTTCATTTCTACTTTCATGATTTGCACCTCGATCATAAGCATATTCATATGTACACACACATGAACCTATGCCAATCACACCAAACTAATCAGTAAACCTTGTAAATGCTTGTGTAGATGAGAAAAATTGCATTTTGGTGAAGTCCATTCTCCATTACAGGAAATGATCTTGAAAAAATTGGTCATCTCATGCAAAGCATAGACCAAACTAAGTTTGTACCTCAAGTATTCCATGCCCAAAGCTGCTTTCTCTAAATGCACTCCACTCTGGTTGTTTTTTCCAACAGAAATTGCCTTTAGCCGGCCCTGAAGAAAAGTTCAAATGGCATACCCCTCCAATTTCTGGTATGTTGTCTCCAGCTGAAGGACACTTTCCGGGGTCATCTGCAAAATCAACATCAACTTCCTCAATATTTCCACCATCTCCAACTGTTATGTAAACAGGCCCACATGGATCCAATGTATAGTTGTATACTCTATTCATCCGCTCATAAGCGTGCACCTGCATAGTAGACAGTATATCACACTCATTAATTCAACACCATAGAAGAAATTTGTTTTAATGGTAAGATCATAAGGTTTTTTCTGCATCAACTTAAACTTACATGACCAGAAAAAACAATACCAACACCATATTGAAAAAGAAGTGCTTCCATTTCCTGTCTCATGCATTCAAATTCCTGATAATGAGAAGAATAACTGTTATACCAAGGTGGATGCCATGGGGTCACTGTGCGGTCTACTCGATGTAGATCGTCTTTGAGCCAAGCATACTGAGCACCTGGAATGAAAATTGATGGGAGATAAGAAACATAATTTTAAAAGTCAAATATACTGGTTGCAAAAGTGGTTGCATTTTCATTCTTCAGAATTGCAGCACCACCACATCAGAACATCAATAAAAGGTATGGCATCGGTTACCTGTAACATTGTAGTCAACATATGCTCCCAACATGATAAAATGTACTCCTCCAGCATCAAAAGAGTAGTAGAAGTTACTCTTGGAGCCAGATTCCTCTGATGGAACTGCGAACCTTGTCAAGTAGGATTCAAAATTGATTCCAGAAACTTGAGGCTCAATCTCATGGTTGCCCTCAATAACCATCATAGGAACTCTTGAGGTTAAAGGCTGCATGAACCTGAGCTTCCGTTTCAAGCGTCAAGAAACCTTATTAAATCAATTAACTCAAGAGAAGGCAGCATCTCAAATAGTTCAGACTATCAATTTTATTACATGTTGCTTCTACTTACCCGCAATAACTTAGCTAATTATCATCATAGACTGACTTAATAATTTCTATGGCAAATCTCTAACAAAAACTCAATTCAACAGTGAAATAGGATGCAAAGGAATTCAGGTACTAATTCATCCAATAAAATAAATGCTAATTTTGTTCATTTGATGCCTGGTTTCTTTGGCACTCTGTTCCTGCTGTCGCTTCTCATACTACCATGTTATTGGCAGATTTCTGAAACAGAGGATCTTAAGAATTTATCAATTTTGGGGAGGACAATGAGATAACTGGAAGTGGTAGCCAGTAAGAGGACCTTCGCAATGAATAATTGAGATTATTGTTAGCATTGAGTGTCTCCTTGGTGGATACTCTCCTTATCCAATCATAGAAACATCAATTTAAATGTACAAGCTTGTGCATGAGAGATGCAATAATACAGAATCCTTGAGGTGCAGAATTCAGTTAGTAGATGATTATCAACAAGAGAACACCACCAGTTTAATTACTAATCACAGCTATCCACCCTGCATTGCATGATCAAGGCTTTCAGAAAGTTTACCTTCCCCACCCATCCCAACGGGGTTGATATGTTTCTCTGATAGGGGCATCTGGGAATGCACATGAAAAGCATGAAGCTCCTTTCCCACCAGTTGTACGGTACTGATTTGCATAACTTAAGTCTCCAACCATTAAAATCAATGATGGATCATTCTGAATCAAATGGTCAAAGGTTGTAGAGGTATTGCTTGTGAGACCCAAATCTCCAATGACAGCTATTCGGCGAGGATATGTGTTTGGGCTAGGCATTGGTAAAGTTTCAAAGGCATGTTCTTCACTCGTAGCAGGGATAGAGCTATCCCCGCACTTGTAGTAATATCTTGTTCCTGGTTTAAGACCTACAACAGAGAAGTGAGCTCTTACTCTTAGCAGAACTGATATACTCTATTTTCTTCCACTTATCATTTTCTAAAAGTTGGATATTCTGTTTTCCATCTAAATACATCTTCTGTCTCTGTGGGATTATAAACCCATATCTTTCATAAGTAAATTATGATACATTGTCATGCTGAACTATGATGAAAAGGAGCTAATCTCATCCTATTCATAGTAGAACTCTTTATCCTCACTACATATATCTAAGCCCCACCTACTATGTGTGAAAAGACACTTGAGCAACAATCAACACCATTATCAATTGACCACAAATTTGCTTCCCCAACATATTACTATCTTTATCTTCTCGTCAACAGTTTTAATTTACTCACCTAAGATATCTTGCTCTTTCTTGTAATTATATTATTTAGTACGTTTCATTGTCCAAAAATTCAGCTACGCATCAGAACGGTTTTCTTTTACATAAAACAATTGGATTAAATTTTAAATATTATTAGCCATTCCTCCCAAATGGATTTCTATTTTCGGATGCAAAAGATGATGTCCATTATAGTTATAATCAACAAGTTACTATAAGAATCAAAAGGTTTCCATACCATCAATCTTCACATGATGAATGATGCCAGATGTGTAATTCAAGAGGCCTTCAAATGGGTACAATTGAGTGTAAACAATGGAAGCCCCTTTCCTCACACTCTTATACTTGCCACTTTCAGTGCCATACCACACCTCACTCGCAACCGTTGAAGGATCAACTGGTGTCACATTTTTACCAATCTGGGCATCCCCTGACCCAACAAAAACCAACCCAATTCACCAATTCTATCAAACCAAACAAACACAGCAAAAAAACAAAAAATCTAAACTTTGCAACATTGATCAATGCAGAGACAAGTAGTACCAGTAACCCAAGAAACCCACATGGAAGTAGGAGATGAAATTGCAAGTGCAATCTGTTCTGGAAAATTTATGGTCACATTCTTCTTGAGCCTGGGATGGTCCATAGGCAAGTCATCGCTGCCTCTACGCAGTGATGGATTGAACCGCCGAGTCATGGGCTCAAATGGGCCTTCTAGAGTAGTGGGTATGTGAGTTTGAGACACCACCATCTCTATTACGATCAAGAAAATGGTCACAGTGATCCATAGCTTACAGTTCTGCTGCATTTCTGTATTTTTCCTCTGTATGGTTGAAGAGTCGATAATAATGTAGGTGGGAATCGGGATTGGGAAGAGAACTAAGTTTGATCTTGGGTTTGGCATCTCTGCATGGAATACGGGAATATGCTGTTTGTTGGTGATGAGGTATTATTACGTTTGAAACTTTGAACTAAGCTACTAGTTTTATTGTACGTCGTAGTCAGACTGGTCAGTCTCAGTCAGCTTATGAAGAGAAAGGTATGAGCTTCTTCTGTTGTTTTTGTTGTTTGCATTATCTACTGGTTTGCCGTTTGCTTCGCACCTCTATTCTTTTATTTTAGAAGAGGCTTTAGAATTTAGAAATATCATATTAAAATTTGCCATAAAATACTGATTAAAACCAATACATATTGTATATAATACAAGCTTAAAATTATGCAACACAACATCCCCCGATGAACATTAGCTCAAGTGACATCTGATGAATGGGGTGAGGGTAGATAACACACTTCAAACCTTATTATAGTAAACTGGGACAACACATTTGCTAAAAACAACACATTTTAATAACCAAATTTTCAAAATATGGCTAATTTGAGATTGTTTACAAAACTAGGACTTTATGCTTGTGAAAGGTCTAGTCTCTAGACAGCCTTGTATCGTTTATACCAAGTAATAATTGTCGATAATGTGATTGATAATAGGAGATAATTGTTTACACAAAAACGTTCTAGAGCTACACTGGCTAGTAATATAATACTATCCTAATCACTCTTTTGAGTCCACTACACAACATGATTTAATAAATCAAAATGTTTATTTTCTAAATTTATATCAAAAAATTATTTAAATCAGAAATATTTAGCCATTTAATTATCATTACAATCATTTCATATTTAAATAGTTTTATTCATCGACTATTGAGTAGATAACTGATCGATAATCCTTTGAAACTTGATTTTGAGTCTTCCATATAATTTATATAAATAAGTTGTGCAAATCAGTATTTTGGGTCCTTCGAATAAACACTTCATATTCTAAACGATAAGCCCTCCCAAAATATAATAGTGCAACTCTGCATCATAAGCCTGAAAACGACTATTCTACACTCTAAGGCCTTCTTCAGTAGTTGATGTCCAAAATTGAGAGTGATATTCATATATTGGGCGTAATAGTGTTGAAAGTGAGCTCTGGGCCTATATCCAAGATTGTACAAGAATTACCAACCAGATTTCTGGGCTTTCTTTATCATTTCTCAGGGTTCTATCAGTTGGTTGGACCTTATTTGGGCTACTTAATCTGATAGCAGTAATTGTAGAAACAAATAACCCTAGGTAGTTAGTCAAATACTTTGTTTTACTTGTTGATCCTCTCTCAAAGTCCTTTATTGATTTCGAGGCATGAAATTTTTTTAATTAAATTTGTATTTCATAATTTGGACTTAGGGTCTACCACCTTCACATTGAATGCATATATAACTTATCTTTTCGGTGTTAATCTTTTGATTATAACACAAACACAAATAAGTACTAAAAAAGTCAACAAAGGATCCTGATTTCATCCCCACTCGACCCCAATGTTACTTGCAAGTTGCATAAATAGATCTGCACAGTGCCCGGGGGGCAATTGACCCCTCTATGCGCAATTTATTCCCCATTGAATTTAAGTTATTGTCATTTAAATTTTTTGGTGTTTTCTTAAATATTGACAAGGCAAAATTGTTTGATAAAATGTTTCAATAAAATAGTTTTTAAGTTTAGAGTAACTGGTTGTGAATTGGAATTGACTTAGTTGGGCGAGGACAAAAACTTCTCTTTACACACCCAGATTCGAATCCCCCATCTTCCTTGTTAAAATATATATATATATATATATTTGTTGACAATTTATAAGCATAAGGTGGGAGAGAATATATATGAGTGAGGTAAGAATCTAGTCGATTGTGCTGACAGGCATGAAATTAGTGTTATGGAACTTATGGCATATGCATAATACTTGTTCGTGGGAACATGTAGTTATGAAGAGGGCAGAGGGCAGAGAGAAAAGCGTGTGTGAACTGGGTTTTTGCTTTGCATATTTGCATGTTAAGTTGTTACCAACGATGAAGGCAAAGGTGGAATTCTAGAGTGCTTTTTTTATTATTGATTGATGGGTGCACGTGAAATCATGTGCCTAGTAGCACCCTTGTGGACCTCTCATTACTACCATGCGTGCACGCCCTACATGCAAAACGTGCACTCACATACCACATGCATGAGACACTGTCTTAATTTACTATGGATTTAATTTGATCCATTAATGCAATCTTATACATATGTTTATCTAGTTGGTTAATTAGGATCGAATTCATGTTGATAGTAACTTATAGTATCGAGTTCGTAATTTGGGTTGATCAGTACAAGAGTTTAAATTTGGGTTTAGGTGTTGTGAATGTGAGAATGTATAGTGTTGTTTCACTTTATTTTGTTTAAGTTGTACTCATGCTTCACTTATGTTCCGTCATACATAAGAGATAGGCCGTCATGTGAGAATGTGGAAAATAAAGTCTTGCCTAAATGCTTATAGAGTTTTGAGCCTCTTTCATTCATTGCTAATTGATTTCAAATTAGATCGATATTCCAATATTTTTTAGTAAATTCAGACAAATTTGGATTAATTGATCGAGTTAATTCAAATTGTCTAAACCCTTGAACCGAATTCAATCTAGGTAACTCTAGCTCAACCAGGTTCAAAACATTAAAGACAGACACTATTCTTGTATGATCGGGTTGAGTTTGGATTCAATTAAAGATCCAAATATTTTTAAGAATCCCGTGTTAAGCTCGAGTTGGCTCTTAGACATGTCCGATGGCATCCCAGAAAAGAAATAAAATTTTTTNGACATGTCCGATGGCATCCCAGAAAAGAAATAAAATTTTTTTTTTTTTTGAGGGGCAATAGAAATTCCATTGAGAAATTAAGTAAACCGTTGCAAAGGTTAATTAATTAATTGCATTGGCAATTACTGAAAAAAATTATTTATACCACATTAATTGTTACCACCTTTATATTCAACATATATATGCAGCAAGGTAATACATACCATGCAAATTACGAATGGTCAATCTATTTGAAGATTAATTTTTTATATGAAGGCATACAAAATCAAAAGCCACACGTTATGTGAAGCAGCCGGTGTACAATGTTGTCCAATCTCACAACACACACAGTATTTCTTTCTTTTTTTAATATTTTTTTGGGTGTTAAGTTGTTAGCTAATTGCAGTAAGCAAGCAAGCACCCACTAGAAAAAGAAAAAAAAAAGTACAATTTAACACACACCGACAGTACACCAGCATATAATGCATGTCGAGCTCGTACCTTTACTCGACCCAATTACGTTGGCTTGCGTATCAGATTTTATATATATGTGTGTATAACTAGCTCTTGTTTGAATGCACTATGTGTAAGACTCTGAGTAGTACAGAAAGTAAATTAAAACTTGAAATTTAGTGGATAGAGAAAAAGAATGAGAGAGAGAGAGAGAGAGATGGTGGCGAGGGTGACCAAATGTCAAGTTTTACAATTGATCTTCTTTGCCGCTCAGTATAATAACGTAGTAAAAAACTCTCACACAAATTTCTTCACCCAGATTACCTTAATCTCACACTATTTATTCATTAAATAGTGTATTATAGCACACATATTAATTCAATAAAACACTGCGATCACATTAATTATCTGGCTAGTAAACAGAATTTAACATATAAATTTAATTATTGAATACAACAATTAATCATTAATGTACTAATTAATATATCTTCAAATCCCTTTGAGATCTGGCTGGGGGTACATGCAGTAGTACTCTACAGCTGTTAATGTAAATACTGTTAATTCTCCAATCTGATCGACCGACAAAAAAAATAAATAAATAAATAAAAATTCTCAAATTCAAAGATAAATTTGGGTATACCTGGTTCAAGTAGTCCAAAAAAAAAGTACCATATCTTCTACCACGTAATACAGCATAGAATTTTATTGTTTCTTTGTTCCCTTTTGTATTCTTCTTAAAAGTGTGTCCAATTTGTGCCATGGCATCTAGTGCAAATTAAGTATGTTTTTCAAATTGCATATATATATGCATGTTGAAGTTGTACATATATGCATGTTCGATCCATTTGGGAAATAAGGAAAGTATATATTCTGAATCAATTTCAAATATTTTACGAGAAAGAAGTTACGTATGACAAGTTCATACGATAATTTTTGCTGGTGTGCTATGAGCATGTGATCACAAGTTGTTACATCTACTTCTTTTGTTGGGTGCATGCAATTTTGTTAATTACAAAACTTCCAACAATCCACAAAAGTTAAGAACAAAGAACGAAAATTAAGAGGGCGTTTGGTATTTGATTAAAAATTAATAGTTTTTAAAAATTATTTTCCTTTATTTCATTCATAATTATCAAGGTACGTGAAACGAAAAATAGTTTTTGGAAAAGGATACCATAAGCCCCCTAAGAAAATTAATTAAGATGCATAAAGCTATATAGACGCGTAATTAAAAGATTGATTATATAGATTAAAAGTTGAAATGATAGGTTAGGCTTTATCTAGCTTGAACAAAGTAATGATTATATATATTGACTTGTACTCACAACTGTAAGAGAAAGCATCTTTAAAGGTCAGTACTTTTAAAAGTTTTATTGAACCTTTTTATATTGGAAGTAAGCTTTTGGATTAAACTTGGTATCATAAAAAAGTGGAAAACATGATAGATTGACACATATATATTAACCTTACAGCTAGCTGCAAATTGATAATTAGGGTTAGATGTAAATAATGGGTCTGTAATGGTAATCAACATTTTGATTACATTTTTCCAAGATTTTGGAGCCCATGTGTATTTCCCTCTTATGTCTTTTGGTTGGTTGGTCGAGCAAAGACCAACCACATTACATGAATTAATTAATAATCTAGATTTTAGTTTACAGAAAGCAAAGATTAACCCATGTGAGTGTGGGGTTAATCGGCACAAAAAGCATTATCTTGTCAAAGCCATTTTGATGAGATTTTATCAGATATTGATCGAGGTGGGTACAATATTATGCTTTAATAATTATATCTTAATTTGTATGTAAGTTAATCCAAGGTTAACCATTAATTAGTCCAATGTTGGAAGACATATATTATTAATCTAAAAATTGATCAAATTGTTGCATATGCATGCCATCGCGCTTTGATTTGAGTTAAGCGACTCAAACACGTACATGTTCCTATCACCTTCATAGTTAAGTGACAATTAATGGCGATCAGGTTCATTTCAACCAATATGTCTTTTGCCACACAACAAGCAACTCTTTCAAGCTTCATTTTTTTCCAGAGCTTAACTCGCCTTTATGATTCTAGGTATATGAACAACAAGTTTATAACTTCCGTATGCGTATAACATAATGTGTAATAAAAAATTCAGGTTTAAAAATAAATCAATATATTGCTTATTATGAAGAAAAATAATAATAATAAAAAAACATTGCTCGATCATTGCCAAAATAATTGCTTTATCTTAAGTAAGTGATATTTCTCTCTAAAAAGTTGAAGAGACCACAAGTTTGAATCCTCATCTTCCAGATCAAAAAAAAAAAAAATTATGATAAATTAAAGTAAAAATTAAATTTGAACTTTTGGGATGATTGTAATTGATCCACAATTTCTGAAAATTTATATAAATTCCGCTATCAAAATTTAACAATATAACATATATATGTTTGTATAATAAAAAACAAAAACTTTATTCCATGCGTAGCATAGGTTTTCGTTCTTATTATTTTTGTTTTCTTGTTGTTTGGGCGTTGTGCCCATTCTACCAAAAAAGAAAATAATAAGTCTCATAGAGTCATAGGTTAAAAAACTCATTGACATGTAATTAGGAGTCTAACTAGGAAAGCTCGACCCTAAATTAATTGAACACCAACCCTTTACATGTGCGCTCACACTTTATAATTTTTCTTTTTGTTTTATTCTTCTTAAATATTTAGTAGGTGCATATTACAAATTGATTCTTGTGAATTGTGGCAAATAATTTATTATCATGTGATTAGCTATTACACCCCCTCATATTTTGGAAGGTTGTTCTTGTCCTAATGAAGGAGATTTATTTTAACAATATTTGGTGATTATTGAGTTATGGGGTGATTTATTTTAACAATATTTGGTGATTATTGAGTTATGGGGTGATTTGTGGCTTTCAATCTCAACATTCGTTTAGTTATAAGAGTAAATTTTTAATAAATCAATAATATTATGTGATAGTGTTAAAGTCCCACCGAAATATTCTCAACTATTAAGATTATAAAGACTTGTTCTTACAACACTTACATTGACATAATATATTCGCAAATAATGTTTTTTGGCCAAAAAATTTTCAGCAAATAAAATCATAAAAGTATAATATTTTGGATGAGCGGTCAAATCTTGAATTTTTTTTCGTTTTTCAATAATTTGGAGGAATATTGGTCATTCAATTTGGGATATCTTTTAACAAAATCAAAAGAAATAGGATTGAACTAATAACAAGTTAATAAGTTCATCTTTTTAAATAAAGGGGCAAATGTACGTATTTTAATTTCTTCACAATAAATATTTATATACTCATCAAATCATGTGATAGTATTTCATTTATTCAAATTCGTGTCTATTTGAACCGAAGAACATGACATTACTCTAAATTCAACATCAATCCTAAATAATATAATATATGACAATTGAAAATCTCTCATTGCCCTTGAATTTTGATTTTTTTAATGAAGAAAACAAACACTACCTTTTCAGATTGTGAAACCAAAACAAAAACCAGAAACGAAAAACTAAAAACTAAAAACCAAACATTAAACAATAGAAAATGTTGTAAGATGATAAGGGAAAAAAGAAAGAACAATTATCAGATCATGCATATCATGCATATCAGGTTTCCTCTCTGTCAACCACAAAAACCGAATTCTTTCCTTGTAATCAATTCATCTCTGTCTTTGTCTCTCTGTGGACAAGAAGCTTTTCAAAGACAAGATTCTTTCATTCAGTTGAGGATCGTTTGCATTGCACCCACCAATCTTGCTCGACCGTACGTCCACGTGGACTCTCCCGTTGACGTGTCAGATGAAGAGTAGCCCCGCCAATCACTCCGCCAGCAATTGGTTTCAATATCCATTAATTAATGCAAAAATTAAAAAAAGTTAATAATTAAAAATGAGAAAAGGGCAAAGGAAAGTTCCTTAATGAGCGCTGCAGGGGCATGTGAGTGGGCAACGCATGTGCCTCTTGCGGTCGGTGTGGGGGACGGGTTGGTTCATGGGTGGGTCCCACTTGCGGATCCGGACCCAATTCCACATTCTCGGGGGACCCGCTGAGGTCTTGTTGGGGGGTTCAGAGTCCAGAGTCCAGACCACCCATTTAATCCCGGAGCCAGGCAGCTGGACTGGACTAACTGGCCTGGAGATGGTGATTGGTGATTGATGGTGCTACTTTCTTGATTGTATGTTTGGTTGCTCAGAATTTGAGGAGGAGGGAAAATGATTTCTATGATTTGACACTTCGTATTAATTAAAATAATTAATTTATGCTCTTTGCTTTTCAATTTTATTTTAAACACGATCATTCAAAATATATATGCACTTCATAAATTCATTTAATTCATCTTAAATATTTCTCAATACCAATTTCTTGCGTACCCCTAAATGATAATAAAACTCTGCTTTAGAGCATTTGGCCATTGACATGTATATATATATATATATATATGTATGCGTACGTGGAGAAAAATTTGTGCTTTCAAGTTCAAGAAAGTCATCAACGGGGCATTGTTCTATTATACATTCTTCCACAATAAAATAGGTTCATTATAAAACAGGAAAAATTCTTTTATTGGCTCCAAATATAAAAAATATATGGCCATAAAATGAAATGTGAAAAACTCGTTCTCCTCTCTTTGGAACAAGGTATTATTATCGCTTATGTTAGTCTAAATTTATGTGTGAATTAAAGTCCCATAAATACCAAATTCTCAATCTACATGATTCGATCTTTTTCTTTTCCGGAGGGAGGAGGATGCTGGATCGTATAAATTGGGGCCTAGCCCCGTTGCTGTCATTATGCATATCCATGTAATATTGGACATGAAAGGCATATAGAGGTGTATATATGCCTTGCTTTATTGACTAGCATACAACTTGAATCTAACTGTTTGCTTCCTCTTTAATTTCCTCCCTTTTTAACTTTCATTTCCATTTTAATGCAAAATTATTTTTGATTGCAATATTAATGAGGTATCGATTGAGGGGTCCAATATTGAATTAAGAAAATAAATTAATGGCATCGGCGTTGCACTATCTGCAGAAATTTATTTTATTCTAAAATTTAAAAAAGATTCAAATTCGAGATTTTCTTTCAACAAAATAGAGACAAATATCATTTTATAAACTTTAAGATCGAGGTTTATAAACTTTAAGGAATAAATCCCTTAAAAGTAAACCTTTGTAATTATAATTCTATAAGTTCAATCCGTTGTGTCACTTTGTTTTGCATATATTGGACTCTAGTCGTTCTTATGCCAGCCCAATATTTTAAAAGTTTTTAAAGGAAATTTAAGATACATGTTTAGCTCTTAAATCTTTTGTATTTAGTAATTGTATAACATAAAAGGGACTTAATAGATGTTGACGTTGACCCAACATTATAAGTGAGCAACGCTAATCTTTTTCAATCAAATAAATGTGCTATAGAACTACTTTTGGTTAGATATATATGGGGATTTCAATTCTTAACTTTGCTCAATAATACAAATATTAAAAACAATATATAAAAGTATTAATGAAATAATGGTTTGATACGTAGGTAGATAAAGTATGTGATAAGTGGTACCCATGGTTCCACCATGCACATGGCAGTGCACATGCATGTTGTAGCTAGCTGGTCACCTCCCAACCAATGTACGTTCGCTTGCATGGGGTTGGGTCTGTAAGTCAAATTCAGCCATGGAAGCTTCACACTTATCCAAACAATTTAATGTGGCTTTGAAGACAATTTGTAGCATTATGAGTGGTTGAGCACCAATTCATGAACATCATATATAACATAATATATGCTTCCTTCTCCATGTGCTGATGTGCACCATTTGGGTATTTGTTTGAGATCGACATCAATTTGGGGTCAACTTAATTATAAGATACATCAATAATATTCATACAGCTTCATATATATATATATATGATCATCAAGCATAAACCCATTTTGCAATACATGGATAAGGAGTCCGTTGGCATTTTCAATCATTGATAGACAATTATTTTGTTGAGCAATTATTTTATTTTTAAATAGATTATTCTAATATATATTTCTGATTTTTTTTTATATAATTGGTGCATTTTGTTTGGACAATGAGGATATATAACAATAGTAACAACAACAATTTTTCCCTGAACAGTTGTAGGAATCTTTTTTTTATATTGATTAATTTTTTAGCTGATAATTAAAGTCAACTGGCTATGTGAAGAGTAAGGGGGAATGTATGTCATTGAACCTAAATCCTTAATTAGTGATCATGAATTAGAGGGGAATTATTCCTGTAAGAAACTTAATTATTTTGATGGGGAGTGATTGATGTTTAATGCTCATTTTTTATTCTATCAAAGTTTTATGATGCCCTTGAAATTTAATATTTATATTTAAATAATTAGTCGAAAAGATATAATGCTTTTGACTACTAGCTAGTAGTATTTCTTATAGTATGTGGGGGATGCTTTACATTCGAGTCTTTAACTAGAGTATATCATATTTAAAATTTCATATTTGCATATATAATTATATAAAAGAATAAGAATTCTAGATACTAATAAAAAATAAAAAAAACTTGAGTGAGACACTCATATGACATAATTATACTAATTTTTCTTGGATATTAATTTAAGGGTCTCAATGTACAAATATTGTGTGTGATAATGATATAACGTGACAGGTTGCCGTGTGTTATTAATTCATTTAAATTATAACACGTGTATCATTATTAAAAATATTTTTAAAGTTTTAAATATTAATGATTGATTGTATATGTGTGAGTAATTAATTGTTTTATTGGTTTAGGCGTGGGCTGAGAAGGCTAGCATCTCATTAATTTCACATAAGAAACTTCCATGGTCCATTGATACAAATTGAATTAATGGGGAAGAAGAAGAAGCTGATGAAGAAGCTGAAGAAGAAGAAGTAGAACAACCCATTTTTGCATTAATGATTGTAGAGGTTGAAATGAGTGGTTTAGCACAACCCATTTAGGCATGCATCCAACATCTCAAACAAACATGTAGGAGAGGTTTAATTAGGTTTTAAAACCTTATCTATGAAGTTAGCCACCCTACATTCTTCAATGTATTAATTACAATTACCTGCCTAATCCAACAACATATATATGTGTCATTCTTGTTGGAAACCAAATATTTAGCTTAATTTTCCATTTAATTAACGTTTTCGTCGGTTTGATGGGACAAAATCACAACTACAATCTACAACACATGTTAACAAATGGGATTAATTAAATTTATAATACACCCTTAAAATTAAAAGTTAAAACAAAACAAAATAAAGAAAAAAGAATGAGAGGATGCTGACATTACCTAATTAATGAGCCGAAATTTCGAAATACATAACTAGTAGTTGATGGGTGTGGTGAGATAAAAGGGATGAAGAACTAAGCAATCCTCGGCTCTATAACTCGATCATGTACTTATCTAATTATTGCAGGTGGGGTTACGCGTAATTGTGTATGAATTCTAGCGAGCCCTCTAGAAAGAAAAAAAAAAAAGTACATATGTGTACGATAATAAAATTTGTTTTTATTCTATTGAGCCCGAAAGAAGAGGATATTTTGGTATTTTGCCACTTGTTAGAAATGATTAATGTCCTAACTATTTTTTCAGCTTTTGTTTTCTAATTTACCGTAACATCGATTCATTTAATAGATTTATTATTTTATTATTTATAGTCCATTTTATATACAAATATGTCATGTAAGTTAAAAAGAAATGTAAAATTAGAATAAATAACGTTTTCCGTAATATAAATAAATGATACTACTACATTATTAACTCCCAAAATAACTCATTTAAATTTGAATATTGTAGGCATGGGCATTTCAATACCACCTCCACCTTCGATTACTGCCAGCATAGATCGGTTAGAGTCCGAAATTAAAAATACAAGAAAAACCACTGAATTGTCGATATTGGAATGGTTTAGCAATTAGTATTTTTCAGTAAGTCGGCATAAAAACCTAACCCTAATTCTAACTCTAACTAAAATTCCTTTTTCTTTTAAGTATTTTATCTCTTAATTTTTTATGTTTTATTCAAGAAATTAAATTTCTGATTTTGAGGGTTAAAAAATATAAAAAATTTCAAAAGATTTTCAATTTAGACTATTGAAATTTTTAACAAAATTTCCACAATTTCGATTCCGTAATAATTTAAAACATCAAAGATAAGATATGCGGAGGGAATTT
This sequence comes from Purshia tridentata, assembly GCA_003254885.1. Classification (NCBI taxonomy): domain Eukaryota; kingdom Viridiplantae; phylum Streptophyta; class Magnoliopsida; order Rosales; family Rosaceae; genus Purshia; species Purshia tridentata. Next base: position 45,045 of record QANT01007968.1, on the reverse strand, counting down.
AATATTTTGTCCTTAAAAAAGAAAAAGGCTAAACTGGCATGGTTACTGACCGAAATACTCGGCGGCTGCAGAGTCCATGAGAGAACATTCCATAGCACAAATCAAGGCTCGGTCAAGACTCTGCGAGTCCTGGCTGCAACTCACCTACTTTGGCTAAAGTGAAAAAAAGCAAAAAAGCCATGGACTTGACCCGACAGATTTTTCTGGTAGCAAACATTGCCCTACAAAATCTCTCTTTTACTTTTCATTATGCAAAAAGATGCAATTGAGTAAATATTAGAAGTGTCAAAAGCAACACAACCCAGCCCAACCCAACCCAATCTCTCTCTCTCTCTCTCGCGTGTATCTTAAGCTATGAAAATGGTGTTCATGCATGCTTCATGGGTGGTTTGTGGGCCTCCATCAGAATTCACTCATATCAACGAACCAAATTAATCAATCAAAACAGTGATTATTATTAAAGCAAAAGGGGGAGATTATAATTTGGAAATGTAGGTATTGGTTAATGTCAAAGGATAGAGAATCATCATGATTAACCAAATATTAAGAGACTGCCCATATAATTGCCAACGAATGTGGACCATCGGATTATTAGTTGATGTAATGGTTTTCATTTGCTACAAATAGTGATGCAAAAGATAAATAAAAGGGTTTTTCACAAATCGAATAAACATGATAAACATCGTCCTACACAATATATGTCTGATTTAATGTAATATGTGTACAAGTACATAATGCGATGAAGTCAAGCTCTTGAGGTTAGTGTAAGTAATGATAAGTGAATTGAGGTTAGTCTAGTTGACTGATGATAAAAATACTCTCATACACCTAGTTTCAAGTTAATAATTTAATTCCTTTTAGTTTAACTCAAAGAAAAAATATGATTGAGTCAATTTTACTTGATTTGCTCATCAATTTACTTTTTTCTTTACCCTCTATATTCTTATGATTTAATTAGCTTCATCTTTTCTTAGTATGATCTTTTAAATCTTTATTTCTTGATTCGATCACTAAGATTCTTATAAGATTTTTTAAATATTAATCCAACAATGTAGAATTATGCAAATCCAAAAGCGGAAGCGAAAAAATATAGCTCGTATACACATCCTTGTTAGCTAGATCAGCTAATTAATTGGTGGAACAAGTTTTTTCTTTGATTTGTAAAAGTATGTACAAATATAATTTTACTTTGATCAACTTTTTTCCATTGCAAATGTTTAATTTCTAATTTTTACAAGTTAATGATTCAATTAAGCTTCTTAACTCAAAAAGTCAAAGCTGCTCATAAGTAACCCATGTAGTAAATAAGATTGGTCCATACAATCAATGGTGGTGGTTTCTAGTAGTTGATCGATGATGATGATGATGATGATGCTATGTCTCATGTGCAATGTGTACCTTTTTGTACTACATGATGATCGAGAATGAGGCCAAGACACCAAGTAAATGGAAAGGCGTGACGAGTAGCCATGATGGGAACCACTTGGTTGTTGCATGGCAACATAATCGTGCCCCCGAAAAGGTCAATTCTCAAAAAGCACCCAAATTTTACCCTTAATTAATTTCTTGCACTTTCATTCTTCAAGAAAGAAGAAAATAAATACAAATTAATTATCTTTATCCCATTTTTTTCTTGGGTCCTGTAATGACATTCAAGTTTTGTGTTCCCGCCTCCAAGACAGACCCGGTTTCTTTTTGTTTCCTTTCAAATTTTCAGTTTTTCTTTTTGGAAATTTCTTTTTTCCTTTTCCACATTGGGATTATTTTGGGTAAGTAGGGTTTCATGGTAAGATAATTAAGGGGTTTCTTGTGACCCAATTAACAAGAAAAGAAACCCTTATTAGATCATCTCTTGCCCATCATATGTCTATATATACACCATTTATCCCTACGACTTATTGAAGAGACTACGAAGGGCAAAAGGACTCTTAGAATATTGAGGTATTTATGTAGCTAGCTAATTTCTTTTATGTATGTATGATACAATTGCATGCGTATTGTTAATTATATATACGTTTATATGTATGTATGGGGTAACTACAAATACTATCTTTAAAAGATAATGATCATTGTCTAAGAAATAGTTGATGTAAAAGCTAGGTTAGAGGTTCTGTCTATTTAATTTAAGTTTTTTCTCTTTGCAAAACATTAGATTTAAGTTCTTAGTTGTATGTATAGCAGTAATAATACATTTTACCATTAAGTGTACTTCTTTATTGATCATATACTCTAATGTCCCCATACCAATGAGTGAGGAACTTGACCCCCATTGTATAATTGGCTTTTAAACACAATATTTATGCTTAGGAGAAAAGCAAGAACATAAAAGGGGATCATCAAAACAAGTCTTTATAAGAATTCAATTGATTTATCCAACAAAAAAAAAAACATTCAATTGATTTACCACTTAGTTTTCAATATATTTAAATTACTTGCCTTAGGAGTCTTTTTTTTTTTTTTTTTTTTTTTTTTTTTTTTGGGGATGAAAATTGTATTAGTAATTTTTTTTTTGTACTCTAAATTGTCATAGGGTTTTAGTAGGTGTTAAATGGTTAAAGATGGGGGAGGGTTGGAAAATTGGAATAGATAATTAATTGCAATTCCGAAAAAGTCTTCAAATTTTTGCCTAGATAATAGCTGAAGGGCTTTGGCCACCAATTTCTGGTGCATTAAATATTCCAATGCTTTTTTGCATTTATAGCTGAAATTGATGGCTTCAATTCTGTTCCTACCAAAATCAATCTGACCCCAACTCAGAGTTTCGATCACATAACATGTGAAAGCTTTAATCATACTTGAATTTAGTGCATTGCCTTCTTCTTCTTTCCCTTTTTTTTTTTTTAAGTTTAATTTTTGTGTATGTATCTTTTTCTTAGCAAATATTGGTAATAGGATACATATATATGCACACTCACATGTTGCTAAAATTATGCATGCATGGTTCAAAGTCACTATTAATTAGATGGAAAAATTGATTGAAATCGAACAAATCTAGACTGAATATTAGAAAAATTAAGAAAGGGGGGGCTCACAATTTCACATGGGATTTCTTAGGAATTGGCATTGAGTGAGATGAGTTGGTGACCACCATTGAAAAGCAATGGGGTTCTTCAATCTTCAAAGTCCATACCACAAACCCAAAACAAAAAAAATTTGACAGAAAAGCAGGAAAGCCCCTTAAAACTGCCACCAAACAATCCCTTAAATTCCACAGCAAAAATTAAATAAAACCCCAAGGAAAGTATTACACACACAACCTGTAAGCTCTAAACAGCGTTCAATGGCAGTCAACCAAAACGTTTACAAGGCCGTGATTAGCGCCTGGACTGACAATTCAACCCAAACACGCCATATTTTAAAAAAATAAAAAATTCTTTTATTGTATTTTATTGTCTAGGCGCAAAACCAGCAGATTACCGTGACATCTACCCCCGTGACCGTCCGTACTCTCTCTCTCCTCCGTAACGGCCTGGGCTGACGTGGCAAGAAAAAGGGCAGGGTCTGAGGCCAACGGTTAAAAAGTTAGTTGGGGGTGGTGTCTGAGTGAAACCACAGTAAAAGGTTAATAAGCAGGGTACAGGGGGTTGGGTATTGAGAGGAGTGAGAAGGAGCAGTTAATGTTGGTGGTGGGGGTTGTTTGGTTGTTGGTCTAGAGTGAACCTAATCCAAGGTGAGGGTCAAATAACGAACAGTAATGTAATATTTAAGGGGTTGGTTAGTTAACTGTAAACGGCGCCGTTAAGTAGTGGGTGTGTGTTTGTGTCTATAAAGAGTGTGATTGTGGGAGCTCATTCTCTGACTCCACTAGCGTCTTGTTTCCTCTCTTTGCAAGCACGCACTGCAATTAATTTGTGTGTGTGTGTGTCTTTATTTTCTCTGCTCCACATTCTCTTCTCCACAGAACACAGAGACAAACAGAGAGAGAAGGTTAGCAATGGCGGTGTCTCAGAGTAGTAAGAGATGGCTTTGTGTTTGCGTGTCGGTGATCTTCGTGTTTTGCTTCGTTGCTGCAATGTCAGGCCGGGTCGGCTTCGACGGGATCTCTCTCAACTGGTTTGGCTTCTCTCTCTCTCTCTTTCTCTTTTTCTGGGTTTCTTTGTGTGAATTTGGGTGAGCCAAAGAGTCCTAGTTGAAAAAATGGAGCTACATTCTCTGTGTTTGAGTGGTAATAGTACGAAACAAGCTTCTGAAATTAGAGTTTTTTTTTTTGGTCAAAAACTTAGAGGTTCTTGGAATTTGGGTTGAGTTGTAGTTTTGAGTTGTGTTCTACTCCATTAATGGCTTCAGCAGAGCTCACTTAGGCCTTGAACAATTAGTGAGACAGAGAAAGACAGAGAGAGAGTTCTTGGAGTTTCCGTAAAAATTGGGTGGTTTTTGATATTTTTCTATCCTTGTAATTTTTTTCATTTTATTTATTTATTTTCTCTAATTTTATTTTGCAGGAATGAACAAGAAACAGGAGAGTTGCAGAGCTCAAGCAACTCAACAATGGCGGCCAGGTCCGTACCCAACCAAACTCCTCCTCCAAACGTTAATTAATTTTTCTCTTTTCTTCTTGTCCACGTGGATGGATCTGAACCGTTGTTCTTGTCTATCGGCCTTTTCAGACCGTTGGATGACTCTGTCCTGTTTTTATCCCAACCATAAATTAACAATCTCAACCGTTAAGATCCAGATCTTTAGATCTGGGCCGTTTAGTTGGTTATGTTCGTTCCCCTTGGATTCCTTCTCCTATTAGTCGGTCACGTTCTCTCTTCTTCTTTTTTTTTTCCGCATTCCCAGAATTACCCTCGACCAGTAATCTTATTTTCACATCTGCCCCGCCGACTGTCTTAACCGTTTTTACTGGACACTGTCTGCTCTCTGCAGCACTGGCCTCGAGCACTGTAGCTCGTGCCTTCCCGTAGTCGTGTGTCTTTTACTTTTTGTTTCACCACTCGCTGCCTGCCACTGCAACGTGTCACTCTCTGATTAGCCTGACATTTTTTATGGGTTCGTTTGACCCAAGTCAACGGGTGTGAGAGGCCACAGTGAAAGTTTTTGGAGTGATGGTTCATTGGTTTTTGGTAATTTCTGGGTTTTTGGTTTTTAATTCATTTTTTTTGTTTAATTGGTTGTTTCAGGGTGGCTGAGGATGATGAAGGCCTCAATAAGCATGCAGTTGAGGACCCAGATGAGATTGCTTCCATGGTTGACATGTGGGTCTCTTTTCCTTTCCCTCTTTAGATAAAAGACAACTACACCTCTCTACATGCATAATTGCGATAAATAAATTTGACTGTCAAATGCACATGGGTAGATAAACTTTTTTGATAATATTTATTTTAAAAAATAAAAAAATCCCAGCAGCTGAAATTTGATTGCATTCACTAATGAGAGGTTGTGGTGGGTTGGTTGTTGCTACCTCTTATGAACTGGACCTAACCCAACTGACTTAATTGGCATTTGCATTAAACCCAGTTACTAGTTTTGTAAATGCTTCAAGTTGAAGTTGTTTGCATCCTCTGATGAATTGCCCCCTCTCTGTCTATGCATTTTCACTTTCCCTTTTCTGTCAAATTCAATTTAATAATTTCAGACTCCCCTGCTCCATGTTACTTTAACTGGATATTTTCTCGTCCTTTTCAATGCAATTTCTCATAGGGTCTTCCAAATTGCCAATTCTGGCCAGATCCGTGTTTCATGGTAAAAAAAACCTGCACGTCTCTTTTCTTGTCCAAATACACACCCAGTTTTACTCAACGGGCATCAAGCATTTAGGTCTCCGCAAGTGAATTTGATGGGTGTTTTTAGTTCTGTTTTAGGCAGGAGGGATGTCATGTTGGTTGAAATTTGATTATAAAGTAACTGATAGAACTTCATATGCATGTCTATGTCACAAAAGAGGCCATCCAATAAAGATTTTATAGGCTTTTTACGCCCCCTTTTTTTTTGCTTTTAAATTATCATTGCTGTTGCTACCATTAACTTTTTGTGAACGTGAAGGCATTGTTTAAGGTTCGAATTTTGGCTGTAATGATTTTAATGAGATTTAGACCTTATAGTGACTCCAGGTCGAATTTTGGATTTTTTTAACTAATAGTGATAGGTTTCACTTTCACCCATGTGTTGCCAAAACAGTGATGAAAGAAAAAATCATATATACTCTGTTTCCATATCTGGACCAAAATCAAGCCAGCAATTATATCCGTTACACTACTGGTAAACACCAATTGTCCTCATAAATGGACAAAATACTGGCTTTCTCCTGGCTTCGTGTGCTTCCACCATGTAGAGCTCGGTTTTTTGGCCACGTGATGAGCCAAATACAGTACAGGACGAAAGAAGAAACTTAGGGAGAAATTGCCACCACCAAAATCCCAGAAAAAAATTACTACCCCATTTTTATTTTTAATGTGGATAAATAGACACTCTACAGTTTTGTGCTAAATTCATATGAACAAAAATAATAAACACTACTATGTTTCTAATTGTTTAGAAACTCAGCCCTTGGTAATGTCTCACATGTTTGAATTATGATGGAAGAGTTTGTTTTTTATTTTTTTGACAATAATGTTGACAGTAGAAACACTGTTGATATTGCAGGAGTATCCGCAACAGCACTGAAAGGAGGAAGCTGGGGTACTTCTCATGTGGAACTGGCAATCCAGTTGATGACTGCTGGCGTTGTGATCCCAACTGGCAAAAGAACCGCAAGCGTCTTGCAGACTGTGGCATTGGTTTTGGCAGAAATGCCATTGGTGGTCGTGATGGTCGCTTCTATGTTGTCACTGACCCCCGTGATGATGACCCTGTGAACCCCAGACCCGGTACTCTTCGCCATGCTGTCATCCAGGACAAGCCTCTCTGGATTGTGTTCAAGAGGGACATGGTGATACAGTTGAAGCAGGAGCTCATCATGAACAGTTTCAAGACCATTGATGGCCGTGGAGTCAATGTTCACATTGCTAATGGAGCATGCATCACAATTCAATTTGTTACAAATGTGATTATTCATGGTCTGCATATCCATGACTGCAAGCCCACTGGCAATGCCTTGGTGAGGAGCTCACCATCTCACTTTGGGTGGCGGACAATGGCTGATGGAGATGCTATTTCCATCTTCGGGTCAAGCCATATATGGGTTGACCACAATTCCCTCTCCAACTGTGCTGATGGACTTGTTGATGCTGTCATGGGCTCCACTGCAATTACCATTTCCAACAACCACTTCACCCACCACAATGAGGTGTGTATTTTGCTTTTTCTGATTCATATTTACTTCCATGTGTATTTTTAATGTAATATTGACATTGACATCTATGTATTTGAAACACAGGTGATGCTATTGGGCCACAGTGATTCTTATACTAGAGACAAGCAAATGCAAGTGACTATTGCCTACAACCACTTTGGAGAGGGTCTTATCCAAAGAATGCCCAGGTAACTTTCAATTTAAAAGTTTCTAAAATTCATTTTTCATATGTCCATTTCAAGCAACAGTAGCCCTGCAAATGCATGAGCTGGCAATACGAGTTTGTTGTATGGCTCTTTGGTTTGATGCTCATAAGACATGAACTATGAATAATGCAGGTGTAGGCACGGGTATTTCCATGTGGTGAACAATGACTACACTCATTGGGAGATGTATGCCATTGGTGGAAGTGCAGAACCCACCATCAACAGCCAAGGCAACAGATATGCTGCTCCAACCAACCCCTTTGCAAAGGAGGTATGTATTGTATTACTAACTCTATTCCCTTGTCAATCAATGCTTGTTCACAATCACTAATCACTATGATGAGGTTCACATACTAAATTTTCTGATTGTTGATGACAATTTCATTGAAGGTTACCAAGAGGGTGGAGACACCTACAACTAAATGGAAGAACTGGAATTGGAGGTCAGAGGGAGATCTGCTACTGAATGGTGCCTACTTCACTCCATCTGGCGCTGGAGCTTCAGCAAGCTATGCCAGGGCCTCAAGCTTGGGAGCTAAGTCATCTTCCATGGTTGGAGCCATAACTTCCGGTGCTGGTGCACTGGGCTGCCGCAGAGGCCGTCAGTGCTCATAGTACCTCATCATCAAATTTACAATTATATAGAACTACCCAATTTCCATATATTCCATCAATTGTTTCCTTCCCCCTTCATTATATTTTTGAAAATCTGGCAAGTGTACATTTATTTACACATGTCATTATATCAAATCCATTTCCCTCCCTTCAGATTGTCTTTCTGTCTGTCTGTCTGTCTGTGTGTCATTGCTCAACCTCGGTCTGCTTCAACTGAAAAATACAATGCCATTTTTAGGAGCAGGTGCAGAAGCGTTGTTCATTTTTTCCCTTTTTCCTTTTGTATCCATCCTCTCTTTTGGTCTGTGCTCTGTTTCATCCATCCCATCACATTCTAACCACCGTTTGTGTGTCTATCTTATCTTCCTCTACCAGAGTCAGTCTTCTTCTTCTTTCTCTGCATACATTTGGGTTTATAGGATATGAATGATTTTGTGGGTTTCTTCTTTCTTTTGTCTAGTCTTACAAGCAATAGTATGATATGAATGTCAAAATTGAGTTATGAAAGGACCTTGTTACAGTCAGTTTTTACAGTTGAAGATGCATAGCATAGCAATGGGCAGTGATGTTTTGTTCCTTTTTACTTTTAAGCTTCTTTTCCTTTTCTTTTCTTTATTGTTGTTTTTTTTCCTTTGGCAAATGGCAATGGAAGCAATCTTTTACTTTTGGTTGTGCAATCAATGGTAGTTTTCTCTTTTCTATTATTGTGTTCACTTATCAATGTTTGTTTCTCTGCCGGCATTCCTTGTGTTCTTCCATGTGCGCTTCCCAGCACACCACATGACATCAAGTCATTAACCAACCAACCTCTTCACCTTTTTTTCTTTTCAACCTTTATCATCATCTTTCCAAATGATGCATTACTAGACACAATTACTTAATTTGAGAATTTTTTGGCAAAAATATAAGAAACCCTAACCATTTCAAACATGACGCAGAAATATTATAATTGAATTCGCAATCATCCCTGAAAGTGAAAATAACGCTTCTATTCTCCACATCATATCTGAATTAGTGGTAGAGAATTTATCCCACTATACTCACAATAAGGGTTTGATTCTTTCTTCTCCTACCTTGAATAAAATATTCTAAGTTATAGGCTAGAGTTATTTCTACTGTCATATCCGAAGAAATATTATACCAATCCTTACATAGACAAGTACAAACCAGAGCTGAGAAGCAACCAAAGTCCCAACGGATATATTCTGACTGCTGTGCAGAATATGAAACTAGCAGTCACCCAATTTCCATGTGGTGTCCAAAAACCCCCCACCACTTTACTTGTGGGGCAAAAATAAATGCTGATTATGCCCTCCTCCTAACATGTTGTGGCGCAGAGTAAATGACCACCAAACATAGCAGATAAGTGGAAACAATGGCTGTGATTAGTCCTATTTCATATGTTAGATGATGAACAATTGGGGATACCCCTGGCGGCCTTGCATGTGAGACAGGGCCCATTTGGCATGTGAGAATTATTTTCTTGCTTAATACAAATGGGACCATCCTAGCTCATTCCTCATTGCTCTCTCCCCATCTTGTGCATGTGTACATATAACATCTCACTCATACCGCAGCCTTATTTGAAGATGTCCTCCTCCATGGGATTGCCAAATATCAAGCATATAAATGTGCTCTTGTTCTTTCTCCATTGGGCTTCAAGGGCTTTTAACCCAAGTTTCAACTTTGGAAATTACCTCCTTTTTGTTCCATTGTGTAATCTTTCCCTGTAACACAATGGGATTCAATGGCTAATTCACATCTTGATAAATTGTCATGAATAGTAGCATGGCACGAGAAACTTTTTCTTACCAGATAGTCTGACATAATATGTTGTCATACTATCAATCTAAATTATTTATCAGTCTCACAACACAATATGCTAGATATCATGCCCACCATGATACTGCTACAGATGGAGAGTTATTTGACGGCAGAACAGTGGAGGAGTGAAAAATACAAAGGTGCTCTGTAGTTTTATCTACACATCATGATTATACCGGTGCCAAGAACCGGAGAAATAGGGAGAGACTTGGTTCTCATGACAGCCCAGAACTGTCGTTTCTGTTGTAAATACTTTTACTTGAGTGGCTATTTAGCCAAAATTAGTGTATTGATAAAAATATTGGTACTGTTGTAAATACTTTTACTTGAGTGGCTATTCCTGTAAATAGTTGTAGGGGCTTATTTGTCATTTTACAAATAACTGTGTAAACCCTACCTATATGAGGAAACATATCTGATGAATAATAGATAGACATATTATCTCTGCCTCCACAAAAACCCTAATACATATTTTTTACAACACGTTATCAGCACGAAGAGCTCTAGGATTGTGGATCATCAAACAAAAAGGAGGATTATCATTCAATCCGTTTTTCAACCAAGTAGGTTTTCTAGAACAATTTATATTCATGCTTAATAAACCTTGATAGCATGTAAAAATCTCCATGAAGCATGAACCCTAAATCTATGTGACTGATTTATTTGGAATTATATACTTTTGTTCATGTTTTTTTGGATTGATTGACCATAATAGAGAGAAAATTAAAGCCATAACAGTGAATTAATCATAGTGTGGGATGGGTGCTGGAGTACAGTGAAGAGGTGGTTGCTGTGTATATCTATATATAGGTACTGATATGGGCACGCTTCATGCTTGCATAATTTTATTGGGACGATCATATGATATAAGGATGGACCAGGACCACCATATATAATTATATATATATATATTGTTGTAAATACTTTTACTTGTGTGGCTATTCCTGTAAATAGTTGTAGGGGCTTATTTGTTATTTTACAAATACATGTATAAACCCTACCTATATAAGGAAACATATCTGATGAATGATGATAGACATATTATCTCTGCCTCCAAAACACTAGTCTTATACCGCGGCCCAGGCCCGCAGCCAGCCAAGCCAAGGCCCAAGGCCCAGGCCCGTGTAAGAATCCATTGAAAAAAGGAACAAGCTTTCACCTTCCCTGGGTTTCGAAACAGGGACTTGCTTGCACACTGAATGTGCCTTAACCACTGCACTGCTTTGTTTTGTTTGATGTTTATTCATTTCATTTAATATTTGTAGTATAAATGCCAGAAACATTTATTTGTGATATCTTCAATTCTATTGAATTATATAGATATTCTACTTGTTTAAATTTCCATACTAGAGTATATGTGTAGAAAATGCAGGTAATTAATGAACCAATAGTTCATAAAAATTGAACCCATAGCTTCAATATTGCCATATAAGGAACTTGAAGTTTCTTCATAAAATCACCATACATGATAAAACCAGTAGATTTTACATGTTTAATCTGAATTCATTTTACCATGTTATAGAACTTGAAGTTCTTATTAGTTGCTTATGGATATTATTGCCCAAAGCATTAATTATGATTATTTGTTCTTTCCTTGTAGAGAATATCAAATCTCAACAAGCTTGATTTTGTCGCTTTGGAAGTTTCCGGAAGAAACTATCTAAAGTGGACTCAAGATGTAAAGCTTCATTTGACTGCAAAGAAGATGAGATCAACGATCACTGCTGACAATGTTGCAGCTGAGGCCCTTAAGGCCAGTGCTATGATTTTCATCAGGAAACATATGGAGGAGGCACTCCAAATTGAGTACCTCGCTGAAGAGGATCCACGAGCTCTTTGGATCGCTCTAGAAGAGCGGTTTAACCACCAAAGGACTATTTTCTTGCCTGAAGCAAGACATGACTGGCAGAACATTCGTTTCCAGGATTTCAAATCCGTTAATGAGTATAATTCTGAGATCTGTCGGATCCGGTCACTCCTCAAATTTTGTGGGGAAGAGCTCACGGAAGCTGACCTATTGGAGAAGACTTTCTCCACCTTCCCTACCTCCTGTTTGGTCCTGCAGCAACAATACAGAGAGAGGCATTTTACTAAGTTCTCGGAATTGATCACTACTTTGTTGCTTGCTGAAAAGAACAACGATTTATTGTTGAAAAATGATCGAGCCCGACCTGTCGGTACCAAAGCAACACCACTGCCAGAAGCAAACGCTGTTGCCCATCGCGATTCAAACCGCGAAAGAGGAAACCGAGGTCATGGAAAAGGCGTAAAATATGATCGCTCAAGAAATGGAAGGAAAGGTTCTCAAAGGAACGGCCCGTATGATCGAGGTCAACGTGGCCAAGGCTTAAGCAACCAAGGCCCACGTAACTCAGGTTCCCGTGGCCAAGGCTCAAGTAGCCAAGGCCCACGTAACTCAAGTTCCCGTGGCCAAGGTCCAAGTGGTGGGAACCGCAGTCAATCCGCCCACATAACCCAAAATGAGAGGAACACTGGTTCGGCCTGTCGCCCCCAGAATCATAATCAGATTAATCTATGTTACCGATGTGGAGGAACTGATCACTAGTCTCGCACCTGTCGTGCATCAGCGCAAGTTATAGAGGAGTATCACGCTAGTCGCGGACCTCGTGAAACCAACTTTGCTGACGGATCATTTCCTATGAATACCACCCTAGAGATCACTGATTTCCAGGCTGCTTCTGGACACTCCGAGGACTGAAAACTCGAGAACATGGATATGATCGGCGCTTGTGCCGTATTATTTTAATTTATGAGTAATGATTGGTATTCAGATTATTTCGGTGATTTATGTTTTTGGATTCTTAATTTTAGAAATTTGGTTATGTTCGAATATTTTCTTAATTCAATAAAGTTATTTATTTTCATACACGTGATCCATTGAATTAAATTTATGAATAGGCATGTCTTGTGGGGAAGTTTGTTGTCTAGTTGACAGTGTTACTACGCACACTATACTCCAGAATCGGAAGTATTTTTCAGACTTATTGCCTACTCATACCTCTGTGACAACTATATCAGGCCAATCCAACCTGATAGAAGGCCATGGAAAAGCCCACTTTATGTTGTCCAATGGTACTGAATTTACCATTATTGAGGCCTTATACTCTCCATGTTCCAGAAGAACGTTGCTGAGTTTTAAGGATATTCGAGCCAACGGTTATCACGTCGAAACCACTGAGGAAAATGGAGTGGAATATCTATGCATAACTTCTAACTTGTACGGCCAGAAGCGTACATTGGAAAAACTGAGATGTCTCTCGAGTGGTCTTTATATGACGACCATTAGATCGATTGAGGCAAATCATATAGTTAGTCGGACGCTAACCAATTCGAGCAGTTTTTTGCTATGGCATGACCGGTTGGGACACCCAGGTCAAAGTATGATGCGCCGTATCCTCAACTCATCACACGGGTATCCCCTTACCAATAAGGATATTGTGTTTAGTGACACACTATGCCAAGCCTGCTCGTTGGGAAAGTTGAATACTAGTCCATCATATGCAAAGACTAGTAAAGACTCCACCTTTTTTCTGCATAGAATTCAAGGAGACATTTGTGGACCTATCCAACTACCATGCGGACCATTTCGATATTTCATGGTTTTGGTTGATGCATCGACAAGGTGGTCACATGTTACACTATTGTCCACAAGAAATGCTGCTTTTGCTAAACTCCTCGCCCAGATCATTAAATTGAGGGCTCACCACTCGGATTATCCCATAAAGTCCATAAGACTTGATAATGTCGGAGAGTTTACATCGAAAACTTTCGATGATTATTGCATGTCCCTCGGGATTGATGTTGAACATCCAGTTCCCCATGTTCATACCCAGAATGGTCTAGCAGAAGCGTTCATTAAAAGATTACAAATGATTGCACGCACCTTGGTAATGCGCACCAAGCTTCCAATTTCTGCATGGGGTTATGCAATTTTGCATGCAGCTATGTTGGTCCGGTTGAGGCCTACTGCTACCCAACCTTATTCAGCGTTACAGTTGGTAACTGGGTACGAACCTGACGTTTCGCACTTACGCGTGTTTGGGTGCGCGGTTTATGTGCCAATTGCACCGCCACAACGTACTAAAATGGGTCCTCAACGAAGGATGGGCATATATGTCGGTTATGAATCTCCATCTATTATACGCTTTTTAGAGCCCTTGACAGGCGATCTCTTCACCGCCAGATTTGCGGATTGTCACTTTGATGAGACAGTCTTCCCGCCGTTAGGGGGAGATAAGAACGTCACCGTTCCTGATGAACGACGCGAATTGACGTGGAATGTCCCCACTATGTCTCATCTCGATCCCCGAACCGCACTATGTGATAGTGAAGTGCGGAGAATTCTAGATTTACAGAGTGTAGCACATAATATGCCAGACGCATTCTCTGATCTAGCTAAAGTGACGAGATCACATATACCTGCTGCAAATGTGCCTGCAAAGATATCAGTCCCTATAGGACGTGTCGTCCCAGATGGACGAGGTACGGCCATGGCGGCTAACCAGTCATATGTCCCTGCCCAGAAGAGAGGTAGACCACTAGGTTCGAAGGATTCTCTTCCCTGGAAGAGGGTAAATTTGGCACAAATGAATCCTCTTGACATCGCAATCTCAACTGATCCATCTCACAAGATAGTTCCGGATTATGGGTCCGTCCTGGAAGAGACGAAGTTGGGGGACGCTCCAACATCTGAACCCACTCCCGAGAACAGAGAAATCTCAATAAACTATGCATGCTTAAGTGAGATTTGGAATCGAAATAAGATTATCATCGATGATGTATTTGTATTCGCGGTAGCTACCGAAATCATAACTAGCGATGACATCGAACCTCGCTCCGTTGATGAATGTCAACGTAGAGACGACTGACCAAAATGGAAGGATGCAATCCAGGCTGAATTAGATTCCTTGACAAAGAGAAAAGTGTTTGGACCTGTCGTCCCTACACCTCCCCATGTTAAACCTGTAGGATTTAAATGGGTATTTGTAAGGAAGCGAAATGAAAAAAACGAGACTGTGAGATACAAAGCTCGTCTAGTGGCGCAAGGATTTTCTCAACGCCCTGGGATTGATTATGAGGTGACGTATTCCCCCGTAATGGATGTAATAACGTTCCGCTACCTTATCAGTTTGGTAGTTTCCGAAAAACTGAACATGCAGCTTATGGATGTGGTCACAGCTTATCTCTATGGGGATCTTGATACAGATATATATATATATATAAAAGTTCCTGAAGGACTTAAGATACTCGATGCAAATAGTTCCAGACCATGGAACACGCTCTCCATTCGTTTAAGGCGTTCACTTTATGGATTGAAACAATCTGGACGGATGTGGTATAACCGTCTAAGTGAATATTTGATCGAAAAGGGATATGCGAATAATGAACTATGCCCATGCGTGTTTATTAAGAAAAAAAGTTCCGGGTTTGCTATTGTGGCTGTTTATGTTGATGACATGAACCTAATTGGTACTCCTGAAGAGATCAATGAGACTGCTAAGCATCTGAAGTCAGAATTCGAAATGAAAGATCTTGGGAGAACGAATTTCTGTCTTGGCCTAGAGCTTGAGCACCGTGCAGATGGAATTCTGGTTCATCAATCAAATTACATCCAGAAGATGTTAAGGCGTTTTAATGAGGATAAAGCGAAGCCTTCGTGCACGCCTATGATCGTCCGTAGTCTAGATCCTAAGAAGGATCCGTTTCGTCCCGCAGATGATAACGAAGAGGTATTGGCACCAGAAGTTCCATATTTGAGTGCGATAGGTGCATTATTATACTTAACTCAATGCACTAGACCGGACATCTCATTTGCTGTGAACTTGCTAGCTAGATATAGTTCTGCGCCAACACGCCGCCACTGGAATGGCATAAAAGACATTTTTCGCTACCTTAGAGGTACGACAGATATGGGCCTTTTCTATCCCTACATATCTAAGAATGGGTCAAGCCCCCTTGACCCTCAGAATGATATATGCCTTGTTGGATTTGCTGACGCGGGTTATTTATCTGACCCGCACAAGGCTCGTTCTCAAACTGGTTATGTCTTTACCATTGGGAATACAGCAATATCTTGGAGATCTACGAAACAGACCCTTGTTGCTACCTCGTCGAATCATGCTGAGATTTTAGCTCTTTACGAGGCAGTTCGTGAATGTATATGGCTGAGAGCCATTACCAAGCATGTTCGAAGTACATGTGGGCTGCATTCCACAACTGATGAACCGACCATTATCTATGAGGATAATGCCGCTTGCATCGAGCAGATGAAGACGGGTTTTATCAAAGGAGACAACACCAAGCATATTGCACCGAAGTTCTTCTTCAACCAACAGCAACAAGAGCATCAGAAGATTGAAGTCAAACAGATCCGATCTCAAAACAATCCTGCAGATCTCTTCACCAAGTCACTGCCGAAGTCCACATTCTTGAAACATGTTCGAGGTATTGGCTTGCGTAGATTGTCTGATTTACATAGTATATAGTCTTCAGGGGGAGTCGATATCAAGGGGAGTATCCTGAGGCATATTCACTTGACCATCGTGTACTCTTTTGTCCTTCGTCCAGGGTTATTTTGTCCCACTGGGTTTTGTTATATGGCAAGGTTTTTAATGAGGCACATTTTGGCATGGTCACCCAACTCATATAGCATCCTGAAGATGCCTTAATTTGATATATATATGCGTTTGCACATCTTTTCCCCTTCGACCTCGGGTTTGTCCCATTGGGTTTACCGGGCAAGGTTTTGGTGTTGCAACTCTAAATGCATTCCGCTCCTATTGATATACTATGGGATGATTTCACCTATTTTCTGAGTTCCTGATGTGAAAAGTCCACACTCACGCGCGTTGTACTCTTTTCTCTTTCGACCAGGGTTGTTTTTGTTCCCACAGGGTTTTTATTACCTGGCAAAGTTTTGACGAGGCAACTTAGAAGCGCATAGCAAAGACAACACTAATGACATGGAATATCCAAGGGGGAGTGTTGTAAATACTTTTACTTGTGTGGCTATTCCTATAAATAGTTGTAGGGGCTTATTTGTCATTTTACAAATACATGTGTAAACCCTACCTATATAAGGAAACATATCTGATGAATGATGATAGACATATTATCTCTGCCTCCAAAACACTAGTCTTATATATTTTACAACATATATATATATATATATAATATATCTAAAATGTTGTAGCATTTAGGCACCAGTCTCTGATTTTATAAACATTAGGCACAGTTTCTTGCAGTAAGAAACCACAACTGTACTCTTTGAACACAATTAAGTAATCTCGAATTCCTGTTTTTCTTAGTTTCTGATGATTTGAAAATGTGAATGGACAGACTAGTACTTGCACTAACAGGGTAATAAAGATGGATCAATTAAGATTCTGCAATTTTTTAGGTGGGGTAATAGTTAGCTTTCAATGCAGCTAGCTTGTGTGGACCTGTAGTTGATTTAAATTTTAATGTGTCGTCAAACATTTCATAGCCTGGTAGAGTGGTAGGCATGATCCAATTCCAAGCATTCATTTCATTTGGGTAGTCTTCCATGGTCGAAAACTAACCCATTCCTATGAATATTGAATAAGATTCTTATGGTCCACCTCACCCTGCACTTTTGGCTCCCCACTAGCTAATATATATGCTGAAAAGCACAAACCACCTTCTCTGTAATTGTGGGAAAGTTTAAACACTTAGGACATATATATAAACACATTTTTAATCTTTAAATGTTGACAAATTCATTTCATTACTAGGGTATAGATGTTCATTGTTCCATCATTACAAACACTGTACTATACTGCATGTAACCCAGACTCATCATTACAAACACTGTACAAAATTCCTCTTGAAATTGTAGTCAGGTCTCTTCTGGGTAAACAGTACATGGTTGCAACAAATTTCATGAAAATGTACTTTGTAATGCTTTCATATCTGTTTATACAATTCCCCTCAATACTTTACAAGCACTTAATTAGGGTTTTTTTTTTGTTTTTTTTTTCCTGTCACACTTATTTAGGTTTCAGACTCATTTTTCTAAGGGCTAGTCAAAAATTAAGGCTTTAAATTTTTATTTTTTTAAAAAAATCAATGGAGATAAATTTCTTAAAATTCCATTCAAATTTTCGTTCAAAGTATAAGGATAAAATGAACAATTCATGGTCAAACCCTCACATGGGTCAAATATTGTTTGGCGTTACGAAGACTTGTCCTCTTTCTCAAGGTACAAAAAAGAACAAAATTTAAGGAATTGACATAGACTCACAAGACCTATGTAAAGCTTTGAACATGAACTATTATCTTTATCTGCACTCGAAGGCACGTGACATCTTTGGTCTGAAATGCAAATAAATTTTTAAGAAATTAACCCACACTGACCTATTTTTAAAAGTTTGATGCCTTAATTTACATACTTTTACTTAAAGGGCAAGTTGAAACTCGAGTTATAGTTGAAGGGGGTAAATAGATGAATATGCTGTTATTGATAATTATTGGATTGACGATCAAAAGGGTCTCTTTTAAATATTGATAAAGCCGATGACTCTCTTTCAAGCAAAAGAAAAGATTATATTTTGGAATAATTAGAAATAGGTCCAATTTTGAAGGGTCATTCAGACTAAAACTTTATAGAAATTTAAATTAAGACTTAAATCCAATTTTTAAAACTGAGATCCAAAAAATAGACTTTTTTAAATTTTGACTTATATTATCTCTTAAAATTAAGATAATTAATATGAATTAATTTTAAAAATTATGAAAGATAATATCTGTTCAGACATTTTTAATTAAAACATTCAAGATTATCTAGTTTCCTATTTTTAAATTTGAAATAGTAAATGATAATATCCGTTTATATTATATAATAAAAAATCTAGTTTCCTATTTTTTAATTTGAAATAGTAAATGATAATATCCGTTTATATTATATAATAAAAATATATATTAACTCATAAGAAATAATCAAACAAGTAAAAGAAATATATATAGGTACATTTCAATTGTATCAATATCTGAGTTGGGGTGTGTGTGTATATATATATATATATATATNTATATATATATATATATATATATATTCGAGCTATTTCGTTTCCTGAGTTTCGAGGGTAAATCTCATTTTTTCACTACATCCCCTCCTAGGGTATAGAATGGGTTTGATGAAGGCATTATGTTAGGGTTTAGCTCTAGCATTTTGGGCGGAGCCCAAAATCCTGGAGCTAAATCATAACATAAAAGCTGACAAACCAGAACTGATCGATTGATTGGTACAATTGAAATGTATTTATATATAAGAGTCAATCGTTTGTTTGACACAGTTAAATTCCATAATTAATTATAGGATAATATGATAATATTAATTATGATATATAATATAATATTATAATATTAAGGTAATATACAATTATAATAATACTAAGATAATATTAAGATTTACATATCATTAATTTTAGAATAATATTACATATTTTTTAAATTAAAAACATCTGTATAATATTTTTGGACTTTAGTCAAAAATAAAAAAGCATTAAGGTATTAGTCTAAGAGAGGAGAAAAAATTAGACCGACCTATAAATCACCCTTATATTTTTTAATTCATCATACAATATAATTATATGATTCAAATCGTCTAGTCTTAAAATTTTCTTGAATAATTATTCAGGAAAAAATCAATCATGCCTAATTGTCAAATATATATCTATCAAAGTGTGGCCAAAGGTGATAAAAAAGAATTAGGGAAAAGATTGTCCTTTAGAATCCAAACCTCCGAGTTTCATTTGTTTCTTTCTTGCGAGTCCATCATGATCACTAATTACAGATTGCAGGCCTCAGTAATGACTAATGAGCCAATGACAGATTCGCAGACCAAACATGATATATTTGTGTACTTCTCCATCCACCATTCTCCAAAGTCAAAACTAATTTTGAGTTGCTTTCTTGCTCTTTCTTTGCCACGTAAAGTTAAATATTATATGGCATGTGATCATGACATTCCATGGACTGGTGATTTGGGTGCCTGTTAGAGTGTGCCCACATTCTCTTATTATCAAATAATTAATGCAAGAGGTTGTCAGGTTCACATAACAAAAACAATAATATAAGCACTGCCCAAAAATTAACTTATATAATGTGTTGTGTTTATGAAATAGAGAACAAGTTATTTATAGGGAAAAACAGTGTCATCAAAAAGAGTGTTACTACATGTTTGATTGCAGGATTACACAAGAGTATACTTTAAAAATTTTAAAATAAATCAATTTGGTACAAGCCTTAATCTATAATTCTATTGCGTTTGGCATTTTTATTATTTCTGAAGTTCTCATTTAATTTACACTTGAATTTGTGATGAAAAAACATGCTGGTGTCGGTTAGCTAGCTTTAGATAAGGACCAAAGATCTGAGCTCTAAACAGGGACATGACAATGTGTCACACAGCCTCCTTCAAAAGCTTTGAAGTCATGCTACTTCAAAAGGCTTCAGAAAGGCATATATAAAAATGGATATTAGATTAAACTTCGCAAAAGCTGCCAAATGTAATTTATTGGGAACCCTCTTTGAGGCAAACCACAAAGGTTTTGAATCAATATTGTTGCTGTTCTCACCAAAGTCCAGAATAAAATCAAAAGAATGAGACATAATCTTAAAAGCTACTTTGGCCTTTTTCTCTTTTTGACATTTCTAATTGTCCTACCAAACATTCATCCATGCAGGAATCTTCCTCTTGGCTAACCTTTAAAGGCTTAAAGTAGTTTGGAATAATTTAATGTATGGTCTACATCCTAATAACTATAAAGTTATGCACAAACCTTATTAGAGATTATACTGTTATCAAATTCCTAAACAAATTTCAACTTTTAGGTAAAATGTTTTCCTATTCCTAAACAATACTAATTTACAGTCTAATTTAGCTTCTTAATTTGGACTGATATGACTAGCATTAAGAATCAAATCTTGTTAATTACATTCATTTTCTAAAATTAATCAACTCTTGGAACTTTGGAAGTGATCCAAAGAGAACAAACAAGAACAAAATTATAGTTTGGTCTTCAACTTGTTCAATTTTTCATGATTCTGCATTTTGGCTCTCAAAATCAACTTTTCCTTGAACCCATACCCAATGTCTTCAAGTGGTAGCTAGAACCTGAAAAGGGGAGTGATTAAATAGCAGTCTATATATTCTTAAACAACTTTTAAATCTAGATTTAGGTGCCAAAATCTGTTGAATGCAGAATTTTGTTCGAAAAGATGGTACAGTATCGTAGTACACTAGGACACTAGTACCTCATAAATAAAATGGATTCTTTCTTTGGTTGAAATTAAATTATACTAGAATAAATAAAATGGATTCTAAGTTCTAACTATAAAGTAGCCAACAACCCCTCCTGCTTTTTGACAGATGACGAATTGACTAAAATAACTTTGAGATACTACTTAAAAGTTTCAACTTACTACAGTGTAGACTCTGAAAATGACTGAAATGGCATCAGTAAGGGTATGCATGCTTAATACATATTGTTAACCTGTTTTCCACCTGTTTAATATCAGAAGTTTTGATTGTAGGATGTTCTTCAAATTTTCATTCTCTATTTCTCACTTATTTTTTAATTTTAAGGTGTATGGTCAGAGTAAAATTATATGTTTTTCTCTATGTGATAACTGATATCTGTATTTTTATATGTAATGCATGTAGAGAATAGTATAAATAATTGATATTCGATCAATAAATTTATAGCTACGGAGTTATTATGAATGTGAACACTTTGGTATTCACACTTTGGAAAATGTGCTGCTTTTTACATATGAATGTGATATTCATGAAGCGGGAAATTTGAAACTGAGCAGTCAGCAGCCTCTTGAATGTGTTTAATTTCTTCTTGGTTTGTGGTTGAGAGAAATGTTACATATCCTTCTTAGGACTGTTCTTGTTTTCCAGTCTCAACCATTTAGTCCCTTGCATGAAATATGAATAATGGACTGTTGTGTCCTGATGGGTATTTGTGTGTCTGTCAATATCAGCAGCAGCAGCTGCTCAGCTAGTTGTCAATGGCAGCGGCAATTTCAAGCCTTAAAAACCAATTAACTAGTTAATATGTGTGCTAACTAACTGCCAACTAAAAACCACATCGAATTAAGTGCTACTTAATTATGATATCAAGTAGTACCTGAAGCACAAACATCTCACTATTTAATTCATTAATTTATGATTATATTCCCAGTGATCTGGGGAGGCCACTCCTGGCTTCAAATTCAATTCACATCCTAGGGAATACATATTCACCAGTTGGCGTTGGGATGGGACTACTGTGCCACATCACCCTGTACAAGTGGACACATCACAAAGCCCCTGAAAAGACAAATTTGCCCCTGTCAAAGCCACCCATGCTGGTTCGGACAAAAGGGTATTCATGGGTTTTCCCAGAGAGTGCCTCCAACAACCCTTTGACCATATAAATTTACACATACAGGGACAACTACAAGTCAACAGAAATTTAATTTGTCTGTTTGGTAGGACCTGCCATTCCTCTCTATTTCTATTGCTTTCTTCTCAAGCGTTCAGTTCAAGCTCTTCTCTCAATGAACATTTAAAACAAAAACAAAAACTCATTAAAACCTTCCCCCAGCAATTTATATTGCCTGGAAATCCCTCTTGGGAAACTATTTAATCCCAATTCTTCTTCTTCTTCTAAAATCTTATCCCTCATCAAAAATTCTACTTGGGTTTCTCATATCTTCCTCTCTCTCTCTCTCTCTCTCTCTCTCTCTGTCGCTCTCGCTCTCTTTCTCCCTCCCTCTCTCTCTCTGTGCTTGTGCTTCACTTCTCCTCCCAAATTTAAACCAACTAGTGCTGCAAAAGAAAGCCATGGACAGACGCCGCAGAAAACAAGCCAAGACTAGCACTTGCTGCTCTGAAGGCAAGCATATGCTCCCAACTCATTTTCTTTCCCTCAAATCACCAAATGGGTTCTTTTTTTGTTCAATCTTTAATGGGTTTCCTTCATTTCTTTTTTTACTTTGTTAAAAAACAATCTTTTGGTTTCTTGGATTCTGGGTATTGATTCATTTTTTTTTTGGTTCAATATTACTGTCTAAATGTTTTTCTACACTGTTTGTGCTTTGTGTTGCATGTAAATAGTGATGATCTGATCTCACGTGCAGAGGTAAGCAGTATTGAGTGGGAGTTCATAAACATGTCTGAACAAGAAGAAGATCTCATTTGTAGAATGTATAAGCTCGTCGGAGACAGGTAAATAAAACAATTTAAACATCAGGTTCTGAAGTTCATTAATATTTTAAACTGCCCTTCTTCTTCTTCAAAGTGAAAGACCAGCTAGTCCTTTTTCAATCTCTTTTTTAGGCAAACTATATATATATATTTTATATATATTTTATGTAGTGAATATTGAAATGAGGTACCTTATGTGATGATATATGAGAGTCACAGATTCACATGTGACATGTGACTCCTCATTTTTATAGTTCATTCAAATGTATGATCATTGTGGTAGGGTGGTAACCTTTTCTTTTTGGGTGCAAAAGAGGCCAAAGGTCACAATCACCACCACCCTAAATTCTTTTTAGATCTTTCACCCTAATTATTATAATTCATAGTTATTGTCTATTTAGTATAGGTAACATTAAAGAAAATATGATCAGTCTACTGTCCGGGATTGATACACAGATTTTAATCCACCAACATAACTCTTCACACGCAGAGAAAGAAAATGTTATGAATCCATTCTCTTTTGTTCATCATGTACATATCCCAAGATAAGTAACATCCAAAACTACCCAGGAAATTATGTTGTAAAACCCAATTCTTTTCTGTTATTGTTTTCCCCAACTATCACACAGAGACAAAGATCCACATATAAACCTCATACCATGTAAAAGAGTGGGGAAAAGAGTTGGGTTCTATAGCAAATATAATAAGTTTATTTCATGAATAGATTTGAATATGTTATACATGATTGTGCACAAGTTTTCCTGCAAGCTAGAATAATATGTTATTTTAGTAATTTTGGGAGTGCAAGTGCAATATATATACAGCTAAACATAAAAATAATGTAATTTTGTTTTCCTTAATTAGTGCAAATGAATAAATATGTTACTTGTAGACTGGTTTCTAATTTGGGTTGCATATAGCTCAGGTGGGGTCTTATAGCTGGCCGGATTCCGGGCCGGAAAGCAGAAGAGATAGAGAGGTTCTGGTTAATGAGACATGGAGAAGTATTTGCAAGTAGAAGAAGAACAGAGCTTAAGACTAATAAGAGATACAATTCCTAATCGTTTCCTTTGTCATTAGTACTCAGTGGTAGGTTAGGCTAAACAAATTTAATTTTCTCTTATATTTTTATGTTTCTGTTTAATTTAATTTTAAATTTATGTTCCTTTTTTGGCCTTTTTGACTCCTACCTATGTGAGTCACAAGGTAAGCTGGTTGTAACTTACCCATTTGGCTAATCTATTGAGACTAGACTTTTCCTCTCTCTCTCTCTCTCTCTCTGTGACACATTCAGTCACACACAACCCAAGCAAAGACAATAGTGAAGAATGATTCAATAAAGATCTTGAGCTTAGATCTCCGATGTAATTCACATTTATGGTTGGCCTAAAAAACATGTCTGGTGCTTTTTCATTAGATGACTGGTCTGTATCTTCTTCCCCTTTGCAACTTGAAATAAATTGGTTTCATTGATTTTTATCCATGCAACTTAAAAATCTCCAACCACCCTCCACATAACAATTCTTATAAATAGTACTGTTATTGTGAGACCGTCCTTGTATGCTGTGTGTGAATCCAAGTACAACTTATAATTAAAGCCACATAGTATAAACATGCATGAGTGTAAATTGGTGAAGCAGCTGCAACTGTGACCCCATGTTGCTGGGTCCTCCTTATCTTCAATATTACTTGGCTTTTGTGTTGTCTATATGTGCCAAGGTATATAAGCAAAAAGGCTTGTTTCATATATAGTCTAAGCCTGGACTATCCCCCAATCCAAAAACCAAAGCTACACAGACTGCATACTTAATACACTTAATTGATTGAGATCTCGAGAACCTGTGAAACTGTCTAGTGTCTACCTTTTCTCACCACAACCCCCAAATTAATAGACCAACCATGCATGCTCTAAACCCCCAATCTTGTTTCGTATTTGGTAGACTAGGTCTAATTAATCTATTGCCTTATGAATTTCCAGGCTAATTATATGTTGCTGGGATAAAATTATTATTCATGTTTTTTTAGTATATGGAATCAGTTCCCTTTTATTAAGAGATTTTTTAAATAATTTTATTTAAGAGATTCTTCATGAAACCCACTTTATATAATATTGTAATGATCCAAACTATTTATCTTTTATCTCACTATTTAAAGATTATCTTTATAAAGAATTTATCTTTATAAAGAATTAGACAAATTAAAAACCATTAAGCTACAAATAAAATATTTTCAATAAACATTTGAAATGATAACTATTTAATCCATTGGGTAAATAATTTCTTATTTAACTAATTTTTATGTAAGAATGATTCTTCAATTAGACTTAATAAATAGACAATTTCAATCATTGAAATACCGTGTAAAGTTAGTCCAAAATTGATCCCTTAAATACGTTTTTTTTAAAAAAAAATCGGAAGCTCCAGTGGAATAATTATTTTGTAAAGCATGTAACTAACAACAGTCTATTCTTTCAACTTGTACAGAAGAATTGAGTTGGGACTTGGGCTCGTTTAAGATATTGTCCACCACTAACACAAAGTCACATAATTTAAGAATTAGCAGATGAGTTGACAAAAGCTTAAATATGTTTTAAGGGTACATTTGTTTCTAGTAGAAAGGTTGTCACAGTTGCTCTAAGATAGTGAATATATGGCATCCACTGTCAATAATTCGATCAACAATCAAAATCAGATTGTGATTAGCAGATAAGGACACTCTGATCCTACATAAAAGGTCTGGGCCACAACTCAGGCCCATCTAGATGAGGTAAGGAGGCAAATTTGTTGGGGGCTTGCAAAAGCAGAATCCAATTTGGATCCAGTATTAGGACATTGGGATGTGGATTGGGCTTTTCGTTTTCTTTTACATTTTCTTGAAAAAAATTGGAATGTGGGTCTCTCAAAATAGGTGAGAGACATAGACTAGTAAGTCAATATCCTTATTGCCAATAATATTAGTGATTTGGTAATCTAATCTAATTTACTAAGTATTATTAAAACTATATCAAGTTTTTTACATAATTAAGACTGTAAGAAAATACCATTATTATTTTTCAAGAAAAAGCTTACTTTTCAAATATACAAGTCTTTATCAAGTGTGGAAGCATAAATTTCATCTTGGGAGGAATTCATTACAGGGTCAAAAGACATAGACTTTTAAGGGGACGCTCTTCAATGATCATTCTACAAGTAGAGAATACTCATAAAACAACGAGGAATGGAAAGCAACAACCCTTTCGGTTGATATATACCTTATTTTAAACATAATGTGGTATGATTTGTGTAATTTACTCTGCATTATAATTTAATGATCGAAACCGTATATTTTCTAACTCTCTATAAAAGAATCATTTTTGTAAATAATTAGACAAATTAAAAATCAGTTAATCATTTGATTAAAGGGCCATTAACTCAATCATGCAAGGCCAATAAGATTGTCTTCTAACAACCCATTTTTCACTAGGCTTGTTAAGAATACCCATGTGATGTAATGTACCACAACCTATATTGATAAGGTAACTCATTTGATTCTTTCCCCATTTTCTTTATCTGACCTTAATTATTCAAATTTTTCTGAACCACACATCCACATGCATGCACCCCTTGAGGCTTGAAGTTATGATGACAAAGACTATTACCTGAAAACTTCAAAGTCAGTTCAGGTACACTTTGAGTTCTGATCTACACGGTTAAGATGTTAGGATTTAATTAGAAGTTTATACATCAAAATATTATTTGGGAATCTCTCTCTCTCTCATATAAATCAAAGAGTTGATATGAATGATTATATATGAACCCCTTGAATACTCTTGACTGAATCCTTGAAACCGAGTAAGAAAGCAGCATGTTCAGCTGTTCACACGGCCACTTGGGACTAGACATGTCTGTTTCTCATCAAACATCATTATATATAACTATGTATATATATATTTTTTTGGACCTTTTGACCTTTTAAACAAAAAAAAGAGGTACAAGCCCCACACGCTTTGCATTTACAACTACAATTACAAGGAAATAGACCCCCCTAAACAAACACTAGGGGGGGCTATGGGGATAGGGACTAGGGACTAGGGAGCCAAAAAATTCATGTTTCATTTCACCCACCCTTTCTTCTTTCTAGAAAATAACCTAGCAACTTCTTCGAAATGTATATTGTGACGACTCGATCAGTTTTTGGGCTGGCCTTTCGATACTGAAAGCAACACAAGTTCTGGACAAAAGTTGATGATTAAAAGTTTTCTAGATGGCATGACATGCCAACAATAATTGCGAGAACGAATAGTCTATAAGGAATAACAAAACGAATAATACATTGGATTAGAGTAGAAAAATAAGATATTCCTATAACGAAAATGTCACTTCAATTTTCAAAGTGCTTTTCTATAAAGTATTTTTATTTCGGAGCACTTTTGTTAAAATTGTTTTTGTTTGCCGGTCTCCTGTAATTAATTTATTGGTTTTGTGTGCATTCTAAAACCTCATAACTGTTTTTGATTTGTAAGCCCACAAAATTATTAAAATGCTTCTTAGCATGGGCTTTTTCAGAGAGCACGTTTCATGCTTTTTTGGGAAGCGCTTTCAATGATTCTCCATAGAACAATAAAAGTTATTTCTAAATTCACAAAACAGTTTTAGATAGAAGTTTTTTAGCACGTCTAAACAAGCTCTTATATATCCACATATAGAAAGCACAGGAGTGCAAGAGGGCAGTGCAACTTGAAGTTATGCAACTAGTAATAAACAAAAACACTACTCATTAATATTTATATCCTAAGCTTTGTGATTCGATCCCTAATTGCAGGTCAAATGAGGAGTTAAATGGGAGTAATCACATGCTTAATTTGGAAACTATGCCTCCACATGAAATAAAGTTCCTTCTTTAAACCAATTTGCTAACAGATGCCACTTCCAATTGACATTATTTTGTCCTAAAAATACTTTTCAATTAAGTTTAACTACCACTATGAGGAGAACAATAATATATTATTTTGGGGTATTAATTTGTTAATTCAGATCTTCATGTTCAATAATTATGGGTTTAATTTAGATATATGTACCGAAGTATAGTCTGGTTTTAAGCCTTTCCTTTTTTAATCTAATTTTTAAACACAAATTGCAATTATTATTATTTTGTTAAAATTCAAATTGCATTTTGACTTTCTTTGTTTTCGCCAGAACGTGTGGAAGAGCAAAAAAACAGAAACCAACCAGAAGGCAAAACAATAGAAAGACAGGTCACTCTAACAAACTAATTAAATTAATATAAAATTCACCCTATAAAAATCCCAAAATAATTTTTTAGTTAACAACAAACATTAATTTAAATTTTTTACTATTGTTTAGAGATACGTGTCAATGATCAAGTGACTGAGACTTGAAAAAGGAAAAGGCATGTCGATAATGCGAGATGTGATCATGTGCATAATTCACCTACTTTTTAGACCAAAAAAAAAGAAAAAGGAAATTTTTTTTGAAAATGACACTTTAATTGTTGTGTCCATTTTTTGATGCGTATTATGAGTTGTATAAATGTGTTTTCAGAGTTTAAATTTGAAGTAAATTTGCTCCTTCTATTTGTCCAATTACAATTTTTGTCTAAAAATGGTTACTTATGTGATATGGTTTTAACTTCTATGTACTTATATTACATGTAGAATAATAAATTTATCTTTGGAAAGTGATCACATGACCTGTGATTACTTTTAGACGAAATTTGCAAACTGAGTTAAAAAATTGGCATATTTGCATCGAAAATAAAATTAAGAGAGCATGTTAACTCAAGAGTCATAAAGAGAAAAAGGCAAATCTAATCTAATTAGTTGTAGAGTTGTATATCAATAACAATGGGCTTGAGGTTGCATATTAAGTTTTAAATTTGAGATTTTTAACGGAGTTAAAACTTAATATAAAACTAAGTGCTGATTGATGAGAGAAGAAGAAAATACATTGATGACAGATCGGTGTTAAAAAACTAATCGATCAATTACGAGAATCCATACTTATTTTATATTTTTCTTTGCAGGAGCTCATGATCATTTATTGGAAAATAAGTAAATACAAAATGATTTCAGTGAGAACTTATCGATCTAAGTGACCATGTCTAATGAGAATACCAATTAAGTATTAGTCACTCTAAACTCAAAAAAATATAATTGAATTCATATTACTTGGTCATGCAGGTGGGTCTCCAATAATTGTTGATTTTTTTTTTTTTTCTGATGTAGAATTAATTGCAAGCATACCCATGATTTAGGTCAAGTCACATAACTCAAACAAGCAACAAGAATTTTGACACGTTTTTTGGAGCTACATGTTTCGATATTTTCTTTCAATGATTATGCCACTCTATATTTTGACTGATGAGAGTAAAGAAAGGTGAGGTGAGTGAGGGCTAAACAAGATAATTCCAAAATCTCCAAAAAAAAAAAGAAGAAAAAAAAGAAAAAAAAATTCCAGAATGAAGAAGTAAAGTAGTGCAGATAATACATAAGTATTTTAAGACGCGGGTGGAATGCGGATGCAGTGACTGTAGGTAGACATATATTTTGTTTATAAATTATAATATAGGGGAACTGAGGAAGTAGTTGTGTGCGGGTTCGTGCCTCACATGGATTAATCCAAAAAAAAAAAGAAGAAAAAAAAGAAAAAAAATTTCCAGAATGAAGAAGTAGTGCAGATAATACATAAGTATTTTAAGACGCGGGTGGAATGCGGATGCAGTGACTGTAGGTAGTTGTGTGCGGGTTCGTGCCTCACATGGATTATTAATCAATCAATATCAACGTCAGCAAAAGCTTTTCACATTACGTCACTATCGTACGTCAGCCGCCTCTCCCTCTCTTACTTTTTCTTCTTTAAAAACATTTTCGTTTTCATTTTCCTTAGAAAATCTTTAATCAATCGCCGGAGATAAAGCTGCCCCAGTGGTTTCATTTCAACTTTCAACAATAAAAAAGTGCCTTAGGAATTTCAATATTTTAAATTAATCGAAAATCATAAAATAGCATATCTGTTATCAATTTCGTTAATAAAAATTTTAAATATCATTGTAAAATAATGTTGACGTAAATTTTTTAAATGATGTAGACTTAAAATTTAAAATACATGGATTAATGATGTCATATTTAGTTTTATTTTTATAAGTTTAAAAGTTTTGGTATTTTTTTTAAATGTTTGTAACAAATATGACATTATTAATTTAAATAAAGCAAATTTAATGTCCACATCATTATTATTGTTGTCCAAAGTGAAATTTAACTATCTTTTTTGATGAAATTTATAAAGAATCTGCTATTTTGTAGTTTTCTACTAGTTTTAAAATTAATATGAAATATTTTTTTTTTCATGAAGTAATTTGAAATATCTTTATAGTTAGTGAGTGTATTTTGTAATTGAGAAAAAAAGAAAAGAAAAAGAGCTGCCTAGTGGATAAGACCACGAATCTTCACGCCTTTTTCCGCGTTGTTGCTCACTAAATCACTACTAGTTTGATGGGGAGAGAGAGAGAGAGAGAGAGAGAGAGAGAGAGAGAGGCCATTGAATGGTTAAGAAGCTGAGGTTGAAGTGGTCAGGATTTAGACTTTTCTCTCAATTTTCTATACTATGAGCACCCTACAATACATGTTCATAATGACCAGAAATTAGTCCATTGAAAAAAAAAGAAAAGAACAAAACTAGAATAAACAACCAAATATTGTTTTTCTTCAGTCAAATATTCCTCCCTTTTCCTTCTCTTTTCTCACCACTTTATATCTCCCCCCTCTTCCTCACACCTTCGATAAAAAGAAACTAGCTAGCTAGCTTAGCCTCTCACTCTCTCCATCCACCTTCATTATAACATCTCTCTGTCCCTTGCTCTTTAGGCAAATTACCTTCACATTCACCAAATTTTGCTTGTTATTTTGCTTAACACACTCCATTTCTACATATCCTTTCCTTCTTTATATATACTTACCTTCCTAGCATTCATCTTCTGACTCGTCTTGTTATGATCTAAATTTTTCTACCTCCATTTTTTACATCCATTTGCTCCATACTTGCAATTTGTCAATTGTACTTCTAAAAGGTGAAAAGGAAGGCCATGTATTGGGAGCAAAAGACTCTAACCAGCGAGCTAACCCAAGGGAAGGAGCTAGCAGAGCAGCTTAGGAACCATCTTGACCCTTCTTCATCCCAAGAAACAAGGGACTTCTTGATTTCAAAATTACTCTTTTCCTATGAAAAGGCACTCTCAATGCTCAAATGGGAAGGTCCTGCTGCAGAGTCTAAGCACATCCCTGATAGCATGTTGGAATCACCAAGTTCATTTGGCAATTGTTGTAGTCCATTGAGTGATATCTCTGACCAAGATTGCAAGCACAAAAATATCTCCAAGAAAAGGTATGTTGGGTCTTGATTTATGAAATGGGTTACCGGAAAATTAGCCAAATTATGGTTCAAACTTCAAACTTGAATTTGATCTGATTTTCTGATTCTGAATTTTTGGGTTTTGTTTGTTGCAGGAAAACAATGCCCCAGTGGACTAAACAAATGAAGGTTAGCTCTGGAACAGGGCTAGATGATGATGGCTATAGTTGGAGAAAATATGGCCAAAAAGATATCCTTGGAGCTAGATATCCGAGGTGAGAAATTCACATCAAGTCTTTAAACAATTGTTAAGTGTGTTGGTTGGTGTAGCTGAAATATAAGAAAAACCAATTTTAATTTGATAATAATGAAAAAGAAAAAGACACACAAACATGATAGATATGTCATATCATATGTGGTTGGATTTATCCACTAGCGGTGTCTGAATTGCTCATGTGGGAAATACCTTTTGCTTTTTTCACACGAGTCTGATTTAATCATTGGCCGGTCATCAGGCTGAAAATTCGAGAACACCCACCTTTTTCTTTTCCTTGTTTTTGTTTTTAAAATGTTCTAGAAATAACATTAATGAAGACAAAAACCACTTGAACTTATCCAAATTCCAAAGGTTAGATCTAGCTCCCATGGCCGTCTCTAATCAATGCACTGAGTACTGACTCAGTTACACTGCTATATGACAACTGGGGTTTATGGGAATGTGAATTTACTTATTTTTATTCAACGTGGTTGGCCACTGTCAAAATATTGTTTTATACTTTTATATCCAACAAATGGGTTAGGAACTTCAGACACACCTTTTAGCATTAACTGCATGTCCTGGACCCCTGGTCATAGAAGAAGGAAGATATAATTGAATACAATACATGGACCACACTTGAAATATATCCCTAGATGTTTTTCAAAGAAGAAAAAGTCCACAGAGAAGCATCTAACATTTCACATTCAATGAATTTAGTCTGAATTGTATGCAAAATTTACAGAAATTCGTGTTCCCCATTTCTAACAAGAAGTTATTTATTTTTTGTTGTGTTGTAGAGCCTACTATAGATGCACACATCGAAATTCACAGGGTTGTGTGGCCACCAAGCAAGTTCAAAAGTCAGAAGCAGACCCAACAATCTTTGTGGTAACCTATAGAGGAGTGCACACTTGTTGCCAAGTTTCTCAGTTGGCCATGGCATCAGCATCACTAGCTAAAAAAGGGTTAAAAGTACCAAAACAATCACCAGAGATATCCTTCAGTTTTGGAGCAGGCCATGGGCTTAGACTTAAAACTGAAGACCTGGACACTAGGGAGGATGATATATTTACATCATTTTCCTTCCCTTCTACGCCAATCGAACCTGAAAACATTGTGGGAGACCATATTTTCTCTGATGCTATGATGGAAACCAATTTCATGGGTAGCTATTCTCCAACATTTGCATCTCCAGCAACATTTGATCAATCAGAGTACTTGGCTGCAATGTCACCACGCCACCACATGAGCAGTTTTGGACTAGGTAATGATGTGCAGACTTCAGAGTCTGGTCTCACTGAGATCTTTTCAGCCCCAACCTCAGTGACCAACTCACCAATTGGGGATTTTGGTTTCTCACTGGATGATTTGGATTTTCAACCATTTGAAAACCCTCAGCCTTAGAAAAAGAAAAAAGAAGGAAATGTTTTGCCAAGAGAGCTTTCCTGTGCTTAGCTAGGTAGTTAAGTTTTAGAAGCAATGTGTAAGATACTATCTCTGTGTGTCTTTACCTTTCCCTCACTTGTAGTCTCATTGACTTAGAAATTCTTTGTTCCAAGAGTACTAGTACTGTTGAGTGTAAGAAATATATAGGATTGTGTTCTGTTCAATCTGAAACCAATGGTATCTAATTATCTATGTTCCTTGGGAAAATAAGACAAATTTTGTATTTTAAAAGAGAACAAATCACTTATCACTTATCCAGAGGCAACAAGCAAATTATGTGGCATGGTCATCCATGATTTGTTGGCTGGAAACAAACTCGCCTGTCTTCTGTGCACACTTTAGACTCTCATCCAATATCATTTTGGAATCAAATTTATACCCAAATCCAATTTCCTTTAGCTTTGTGGAATCCCAAGAAATTTCTCTTCCTAAATCTTCCACAAACCTGAAAAATGACATAAACAAAATTCTCCATCAGCCATTATCCATAGATGTCAAAATCTTGTAATTTTTCCGGTCCATAACTATAATGCTAAAGGAACCATATTTAAGACCACACTAATAAACCATGTTATGTGAGACATGATGTGTGAATTGCTAATTGGATCATATGAGATTATTATGAGGTAACAATTGGGCCCCACATGCCACATAATATGATTCACAAATGTCGTTCCTCTAGCATTATTGGATCCATAGAGCTGTTTCACATTATCACATAGTAACTTACTCTTTATCTATGATGATATCTGGGTAATGCTTTTTCCAGTGAGAAGCTATTTCTGCAGAAGACAAATATGCACTGGCACATAGAAATCTGCCACTGATATTGAAGGGCTTCTCCATGCATAATATGTGTGACTCACAAACGTCTTCAATGTGCACAATTGGAACGTTACCCAACAATTCCTCCAAAAATCTCAGGCAGTGATACCTCCTCTTGTGGTTTGTGATTTGTGAAATGAGCACTCCGATGCTCTCAGGCATGGTAGGGAGAAGAGATTCCCCTCCCACAAGCCCACAGGCAATGCTGACTACTTCAAGCTCACCATTCATGTGCCTCGGCACTTCTTCCTCTGAAAGGGTCTTTGAGTGTGTGTATGCCAACGTACATATTGCCCAAATTTTGCATTAATACAAAACAAAATAAAGAGTAGAGGGGGTCTTAAGAAAATGTTCTATAAAAAAATGACAATTTATTAAAACAAGTAGAAATATAACTCATCTTGACTACGAGTAAAACTTTCATATAACTAATATATCCACCTGTGATAGAGTTTTTCTCCTTGACCACATCCTGCCTTGGACATGGCTGCAATGGGGTTCAGTCAGCCTGCAGCCTGCAGCCATGAACCTTGGCTGTGGTGTTTTTGTCAGGGGGTATTTCGGTCATTTCACTACAAATGAGT
The DNA here is from genome assembly GCA_003254885.1 of Purshia tridentata. Taxonomy (NCBI): domain Eukaryota; kingdom Viridiplantae; phylum Streptophyta; class Magnoliopsida; order Rosales; family Rosaceae; genus Purshia; species Purshia tridentata. Next base: position 10,467 of record QANT01007968.1, on the reverse strand, counting down.
TATTTTTCTAAATTTTTAGAGAAATTGTCATTAGTCTATGGGCCAAATTAAGATAGGTCAATTTTAAGAAGATCCCAAAAATAAAGTGCTAACAACATAATAAACTTGATGCTTACCATCATGAGCTCAATGGGAAGAGGAAATGAAAGATTGAGGGGAGTCCAACAGGACTCGTCTATCAATTCTTTGAAGACATTTCCACAGTCTTTTAATGGTGATGCAGCCACCACAGAGGCTGTGTAAATGAGCCGTTTTATGGTGCCTGATTTGATGCAAGACCTCACTATGCTGATTAGCCCAGAAACTGCAGCTTCAGAAGTGTCTTTGAACTATTTCAAGAGAAAGAAGTGTCTAAGCTCAAGATTAAACAGGTTTGCAGTACATAGAACATATCAAAGATGTTATGCAACGACTAAAAGTGCCTCTAAGCTCAAACCTGATGAGGCCCATTTCATATGAACCTGAAGCATTTTGGGCATCCATCAGGCTTAAAATTTTACAATAAACCGAGCCCAAATCCCACCCAAAAACTTCGTTTTTGACACATTCTTTTAATTAGTACAAATAGTTACATGGCCAATTTGGCCTTGCAGCTCCACCGGTTGCTGGTAGATGGGTGAGCACCGACACCCATCTTTTGCATTTCGTTGGGATCAATCCATCTCATTCTAGTGGGGAAGGGCATGACAAACACCACAAACTTTCTCAATAAGGCAATATGAACCAAACAATTCTTTGAAACCCTTTTTCAGAGTTCCTAGAAAGGAAATTTTAGATCAAACCTGTGTGTCCTTGGGCTCATGCTGCAAAGGGGTGGCCATGTGAAAAACATATATACACCCTTGGATTGCTGGCTCAAACTCTTTTGGAGTATATATCAGCTTCAAACAATCTTAATCTGTTTTGTGCATTAGGCAGACTCTTAAGAAGTCCCACTTTAAATGGATCACCTGCACAATATACATCTTATATATCTATATTCACCCTATAGATTAAGCAATTTCATAAGAGAGAGAAACTTATAACTATCATATTCAATGAGAATTAGAGAGAGGGTGAGAGGGAGACAGAGAAGGAGAACCCAGATTTTTTAGTGTTGCATGGACACTATATCCTTACTCTAGGAGCCTTTTGACAAGCCAAGAACCAAGGTAGCTTGAGCCTCCAGTCACTCAAACCCTGGTACTGTTGTCCATTTGCAAATCAAGCAGCAAATTAGGCAACCCAAATCCAAAGTTTAATTCTTTGGTTCTGGGGAATTCCAACAGTGTATTTAAATTCAATTCTTTGTCACAGTCTCACTGATTACCAGATATTGAATAGAGTATATATCTATCTATGTAGATGAAACCGACTATCAAAATAGAACTCTTTCTTTGTTCGATGTTACATTTCAATATTTAATAACTTGCGGTATAGCTTCTTTGACTTGACCGTCTGGTATTCCAAACTGATATATGAGGACAGTTGGAATTGCCCAAAACTCCAAACAATTTTTAATTTTCATCAACATTTTCAATACATACATTAATAATTAAATGGTTTGTTTTTGTGTTTGGCACATTAGCAAGATTGCATGTCCGGAAGCAGTGCCGCGTTCTGCGCGGTTGTTCTGTTTAGCACCAGTCTTGTTTTTCAATTGCGGAATTTTCGGGCTATGACTAATGACTACGTGCCAACATCGACTATGATGCCAAAAATTAACACAAAGTTTAATATCAGGCAATGCCATATTGCCATTGCCAGAGGCATGTTACATGCCCCTTGGTGTCTCAGAAAAAAAAAAGGGAAGCAAGGATACAAGTTCTGCATCTCATACATATATACACATTGAAGTTCTGCCGCTTGGTGTCAACTGTCAAGTAATAATCAACTCAAATTCGCTAATCTGATGTTGTATGCCATTTATGTTGTCGTGTCATGTTTGAAATTGTCAACTCTACTTCGGCTTGCTTGGCTAATGCATTAGTGCAGAGAACAGGTTCCAAGTTCCAACTAGTGGGAAAACACAGCAGAAAAGAAGAGCCAAAAACAGGACAATTGTAGCAGCATACCAACCCATACTCTTGATACCATGCTAAGAAAACATTTCATACTGAATTTCTCACTTGCACTCACTATCAAAGCCATGTGCAAATATATCAATAGAACATACCATAATTTGAAGTTGGAATGTAAATTCAAATTGAAACTTTCTTCAATTCTAGCTACAAGAATAAAAACCCATAAACTACATGGCAGAACCAGTTGTTCTTAGAGGTCACCCCTATTCTTTGCACTCCTTGTGCAATCATCTAATATCTTCTTGGTATCGTACTTGAATATAAAACCTTTCTCAGTAAGTTTTTTAGAACCCCAGACAATTTCCCTTGTTGGTCCATCCAAATACCTGAAACCCAATTCCAGAATCCCATCAAACTTGAAAATTAATTTGGATTTAGCTTTTGCAACATTTCTTTTGAAAATTGAAAATGGGGAAAAAGGAAACAAAAGAAAGATGAGTTACTTACTCTTGCTTCACTTGAAATCCCAAGTAATGTTGATAGTAACTAGCAATTTCTGCAGATGAAACAAAGGAGCTTGCGCATAAGAATCTACCATTTACTGAAGCATTCTCCATGCAGAAGATATGAGCCTCACAAACATCATCTATGTGTATTATTGGGATTTTCCCAAGTACTTCCTCTAAAAACCTCAGTGAATTGTACAAAATTGCATTGTCTGTAAGCTGAGAAATGAAAGCAGCCACACTCAAGGGTGTGAATGGTAAAAGTGCATCCCCTCCCACAAGGCCACTGGCCAGGGTCACAACCTCCAGTCCACTATTTTTGTTGTTCCCATAGTTCAAGATTTCTTTCTCTCCCAGTGTCTTTGAATCTAAATAGGCCTGCAATAATATAGTACCACAATGATTCTATGAAAAATTTGAGTGACTAGTAGGCAAATAGTTCTTGTTCAAGCATATTTAAATCATGCAAGCAATGGAGGATCTATGTAGGGGCGAGTGCGGTCTGTCACCCCACATAACAAAATTTGCGCCATTAAAATGTCTCAAAGAAACTGAAGTAGGCAGCCTGTTATACTTCTCTGTCCCCACCAGAAAAAATTGCCTGAACTTTGAATTTTAAAGGACTAATAGATGGATGGTTAAGCTAGGAGATTTAGGTACCTTCAGGTGGTCATTAGAACAAGCAAATGAAAGACTGAGAGGAGTCCAACATGTTTCATCAATGGAGTCTCCAAAACCACTCCCATCATCTTTCAATGGAGATGCAGCAACCACAGAAGCGGTGTAGATTAGCTTCCTCACCGTTCCTGATTTAAGACAAGACTCTGCAATGCTTCTTGCCCCCGCTATAGAAGCTTCAGTTGTGTTCTTGTACTGCTAATTTTGTCATATATATTAAAGGGTGATAATTGTTAACATGATCCGATAACACGAATAAGGACACAAAATACACAGAGTTCAAATCTGACTCTGTAACAGTGAGTGAAAGAGAGCAATTCATGGTCATGATCGAAGGGCCAACCTGGGAGTTTTGTGTGTGTTGTAAGGGAGTTGCTACATGGAAAACAAACTCACAACCTTCAATTGCATCCTCAAACTCTTTTGGATTGTATATATCAGCTTTAAACAGCACCAGTCTTGCATCTGCTTCAGGCAAGCTCTTTAGAAGGCTTACCTTGGACACATCATCTGTGAATATCTCACAAAATTAAGCAAATCAATTGGTTTTATGAGAGAGATAAAATCTGAGAGAAAGAGAAAGAAACAAAAACATATATAAACGTACCCAAGTTTCTGAGTGTTGCATGGACAGTGTATCCTTTCTCTAAAAGCTTCTTGACAAGCCAAGAGCCAATGTAGCCTGCACCTCCTGTAACGCATACCTTGCAGCCAGTACTAATCTTCTCCATTAATATTGCAACTCTTTGAGTAATTCTGCAATTAATTGTTGGTTTCTCGCAATCTGCACCAAGACTAGTCCAGCTTATATAAATTGAGATGGTTCCATATCCAACTATTCATTTAATTATAGACCAAAAAAAAAAAACAAATCATTTAATTAGAGGACTGTTATATGCACACCCTTGTTTTTCTCACCTCACACCGTCTTCTCACTACACACCCAGTTTACTTTATAATTTCTCTTTAAACATCCTCACATTTCTGAAAATACCCCTACTTAAAAAAAGAGAATTTTTAAGTGAAAAAAAAAATTTGAAATCAGCCTCTGTGGTCCCAATAAGGGTGGCCTGGCCTATACCGCGGTCTTCATCGCTGGCATCATATCCGCACTGCAGCACACCTCTTGCCACGTACTCTCTCTCTCTCCTCCCTTTATCTTTTCTCTTGTTTCCGTCCGACAAAGGGAGTGTGAAGAGAGAGGAAGGAAAGAGAGAGAAAGAGAAAGAGGCCAAGAGAGAGGGGGAGGAGGAGAAGAGAGGAAGGTGTGTGATCCGACCACCTCGTCACCGGCGGTTGGTTCCAGTTTTTGTTTTATTTTTTTTACGTCCTTTTTGGTCATTTCACATTAGGTGATTTTTGTAATTTCACAAATTAATTAAAAAAGTGTGTAATCTATATATATAAAACCAAAAAGTGAATAGAATAATTAAATTTATGATTTTTAAAAATATCTCCATTTACAAAATAAATATTAATAACATTATTTATTAACAAAGAATAAAAAGTAAAATAAAATAATTTGAAAAAAAAATTACTCCCTTATTTTTAACAATTTACTTTCTCACTATTATTATTCTAAAATAAATAAATTATTAAAATTTTAATTAAATTTTAAAAAAAATCAATGCTGGTAACAAAAAACTAGTATATGTATATATAAGTGAGCATAAAGGGTTGACTATATATATATGAGGAGTTGACTTTGGGGTTTGGGCTGCCCCTTGTTCATCATCATCCGATCCTTGATGGCTCAGATTACAAAGGAATGCTACTTGATATCAGGCAGCATAGTCGGGGTTGAATGGCCAAAAGCAATCAATCAAAACTGGAAAAACATAGAGATAGTCGGAGATTAAATCAATAAAGCTAGACTAATTTAATAAATAATAATAGTTATTTTATTGTTACAAATAAAAATTGGTGCACTAGAAATTATAATATATAATATATATAAAGACTATGCACAAGATTCTTTTTTTTTTCTTTTTTGGTTTTTTTTTTTTAACAAAGCCAACTTTGTTATCAAGAATCAAGATTAGGTAACAATTACTCATATTATAACATGTGAATTGGATGTCTTGTTCATAATACAGATGTATACAATAATTTTTCCCGGAATTAGGAACAATAGACATAAAATAAGGGACACTTTCATTATTACATGAAGGTGTAAATGAGTAAAATTAAATATACAAACCTATTGATAGTTGTACATTTTAATTTGGATTAGCATCTAAAAGTTTCTGTACGTTTCAAATAAGTAAATATTACATTTTTCCTTTTCAAATATTGAAGCAATGCATACGTAGTATTTTTTTGGTTAAGGAGACCAATTTAAATTTTGTTGTCCGACACCGGAATGTGTGGTCTTTCCATATGACACAATGAGATAAATATATATTGTGTCAAAATTGATCGAAGAACTAGTAAAGCAAACTTCAAGAGAATGCAAAAATTAACTTCCCACCAACTGAACAATATACTGAAAAATATTGTTTATAACAAGTAGGTCTTAGAAAATCATATAATCAGCGCACCAAAATCGACTTTTGGACCATATATATAATATTGTAATCCATAAATTTATTGCAAGTTGGCAATTCCTTAACTTATCCTAATGTCCTCAAGCTCGCAAGTAGCAAAGATCCAGTTGAAGGGTTTTGAATTTTGGGAACCCATCTACAACTTTTCCTCTCAAAAAAAAGTTGACACTCATTTTTTTCGATCTGCAAGCATGGGTAACATCTTCTCGGTCTCTTTACCGTGCGATGCCATTGTTTCTGGCTGCTGCAATTCCACTATGCAACAAGCAAAACATGTACGTAAGCTTGAAGAAAACCTTGAAGCTCTGAAAACTTCTTTGCAAGAATTAGAGTCCATAATGAATGATGTGAAGAGAAGGGTGGTCGTAGCTGAGGAGAATCCATTTATGAAGCAGTCAGACCATGTACAGTGGTGGATTTCAAGTGTGGAGTCTACTGAAACTGAAGTCAATCAAGTTGTAAATGATGGCAATCAAGAAATTGAGAAATTATGCTGCGGAGGTTACTGTTCCAAGAACTACATGTCCAGCTACAGCTACGGAAAAAAAGTTGGTAAAATGTTGGTGCGAGTGGCTGATTTAAAGAGCGATGGAGTTTTTGAAGATGTGGCTCAAAGTGTACCTGCCCCTGTAGTCAGCTCTATACATGTTGTGCCTACTGTGGGCATGGAATCGATGCTTGATAACGTTTGGAGGCACATTGAAGATGAGCAAGTGGGGATAATTGGTGTATATGGGATGGGAGGGGTGGGCAAGACCACCCTCCTAACCCAAATCAATAACAAGTTGGTCCAAACTCGTCAAGATTTCAGTCTTGTGATCTGGGTAGTGGTCTCCCAGAAATATAGACGTGAAAGTATTCAAGCTCAAATTGGTAAGAAGATTGGGCTTTCTGGTGACACATGGATGCTAAAAGAGCAGCATGAAAAGGCTGAAGATATCCTCAGGGTCTTGAGCGAAAAGAAGTTTGTGTTGTTATTAGATGATACATGGGAGCAGGTTGATATAGCCAAAATAGGGCTTCCTAATATTTCTGGTGAACAAAACAAGTCCAAGATTGTCTTTACAACTCGTTCCGACGAATTATGTGGTCATATGGATGCTCACAAGAAGATAAAAGTGGAGTGTTTGGCATGGGACAAAGCATGGGAATTGTTTCAACAGAAGGTTGGGAAAGAAACCCTTGTTAATATTCCTTTAGATATTGCTCAAACTGTGGCAAAAGAGTGTGGTGGTTTGCCACTTTCACTAATTACAGTTGGTAGGGCCATGGCTTGCATGAAGACTCATCAAGCATGGAAATATGCAATTCAAGTTTTAAAGAAAGATGCCTTCAAGTTTTCAGGCATGGAAAAAGTGTTCTCTCTTTTAAAGTTTACTTATGATAATCTACCAAGTGAGAAAGTCAAATCATGCTTCTTATATTTTGCATTATTTCCCGAAGATTGTTACCTATATAGAGATGATATATCATATTGCTGGATGTGTGAGGAAATACTGCATGACAATGCAAATGTAGAGGAAGCACAAAATGAGACTTATGATATCATAGATACTCTTCTTAGTGCATGTTTGTTGGAAGCGCATTATGAGGGAAGTAAGGTAAAAATGCATGATGTCATTCGAGACATGGCATTGTGGTTGGCTTCTGATACAAAGAAAACAGAAGAAAATTTCCTTGTTGACCCAGGTGCAAATTTGGTGGAAGCACCAAACGTTGAAAAATGGAAGAGCACGAAAAGGGTGTCATTAATGGATAATCATATTGAATATCTAGTAAGAATAAAAAGAGTGTGCATATAGCCGCACTCTTTAATTAATTCCCTTCTTTAGTCCCTACCTAATAATATAGCTTAACTTAACTTAGAGCATCTCTAAACAACTTTAGCAAAATCATTTTTTAAATTCACATTTGATGACCTATATGGCAATTTAAAGAGTGATATTTGCTACTTAAATTTTTTACTCTCCAAGAGACTCTTTTAATTTTAAATATTTATATCTATTTTAGGCACTATTTATTTTTAAAGTTTAATTTATCAACTAAAAAATTATTACGAAAGAAATGAAAATGAAAATTTTATAGGAATTATAAATAAAATTAAGGGAAAAGATTTTGTGCCACATTATGGCACAAGTATTTTGTGCCATAATCCTATGTGGCAAAATAAAATACTACACATCATTCTTTTATTATTTTTGTGATTATACACATCACCATCTATTTTTAATATAAAATTAATATTATATTTAGTGAAATACCATCTTATCCAAGCCAAATTAAATGATCCTAATTAATTTATACTTAATTAAATAATACACACCATTCTTTTGTTTTTATTTTTGCAATTATAGCATTTCCGCAAGTACTGCTTGAGCTCTATGGCTTTACCCAAACATATTTCTGCATATCTTCTAATATAAAAGGCTAGCGTATATGTTGTATATCTTCTTGTAAAAAAAGAATCCTTAAAATGTAATGTAAAAAAGACAAACAAATTGCAAAAGCAATGAATTTCTTAATGAAAGAGGAAAACCATAAACAACAAAGTCATTAAAAATCAATAATCACTCATGTCTAATTGCTATACAAAGCAACTCATCTTAAAATATTTTAGAAGCTTCACCCATCCTTTAGCCCTACATAGTAAATTAAACCCATAGCACATTTTTTAACAAACCCACCCACCCCCCACCCATGCTAGAATCTAATCTGACTATTATTTTATATATTTTATACTCTTGTTCTTGAATTCCTGTTACGTTTTTAAGTAAATCTAGTTTAGTTTAACTTAGTTTTATATGTTTTTATAGGTTGAAGAGCAAAGAAAAGAAAATAAATAAAAAAGGGACACTTTGATATTTTGGGAGTTAGGAATTTCTAGGCAGATCAGCCTTCTTCTGGGATTAAACTGCACCTCCTTGGAGCAAACGGGATGATAAGCCTTATATCGCTGAAAAGATACAGATGTTAGCTTCTTGTAGAATTTTACGGATCATGATTTGCATTTTTCTAGGAAAAGTTATGGCTATTTGAGTACATATAGGTCAAAAAGCTGGTTTGTGCGCAAATTAGCAAAGTTATATGTTATATGCATTTCAAAATACATTTGCATACAATGAGATGAGTATTGTATTAAATAAATTTTCTAAATATAATCAGTCACAAGCTGTTGATCGATGAGTCTCACATTATAGGCCTTACTCTAATTAAATGTCTACCAATGTTCAAGTCGTGTTTATTTTATTTTTGTTAGATCTAAATGAGGAATTTAATTTCTTAAGTTAGATTAAAAAAACCTGATGGGTATGACAATCTTTTTTCATATACTATATTACATTCATTCTGTATACTTGTAGGATATCGAACAGAACCTAAATTCTAAACTAAATAATTGGATTGAGTATTTTTTTTTTTCTCTAAAATTGGGGAATTTTTTTTTTTTAAGAAAACGTTTAGAGGTTTATAATTTTGTCATGAGATATTTTTTAAATTTTTTTTCTTTTGTGATTTAATTTATGTTTTATAGAATTTTAAATGAGGATATATTAGTCTTTTAAAATGCTTATGTGGAAAATATATAGATATATAAATAATTTAATTGACATGTTAATTCCATGTTATTATGGCACTCTAGCATTGTCCTAAAATTAAATGCCACTAATATTTGAAGAGAGCAAAGAGAGTTCTAGATTTGAAGAGAAAGAAATTGAATTTTCAATTGAATATTTATTTTGGAGAGTCTCTTAAAGCCTAAAATACTCTTTTCTCTCTTTAAAAAATGAAGAATTTTTTATTTGAAGAGTCTTTTGAAGATGCTCATAAACTTTTAGGCTTGTTAATTTGATGCATATGATTGGATATGTTAAATAGTTATATTTATGTATATTTAAGAAAGAAGATGAAAGTGTCTTCTAACTTAAATACAGGAAGAAGATAAATTTGTTATAAGAGGAAACTTATTTCTTACTAATCCTATTATTTTTGTCAGGGATAAATTTTTCACTTATGACTTTTTAGACAAAAAAAAAAAGCTTTCACTTGTGACTTCTTGGACCAAAAAAAAATGTTTTCACTTATGACTAATCTACCTTCTTCCCATCTTAGCTAAGGGTGGGCATTAACCCGCCCACCACCATTTACCGCATTTGTTAGATATGTTATAGGGGTGGGCATTAACCCGCCCACCACCATTTACCGCCCGAACCGCCACCCGTTTAGTCTTCACCCGATCCACCCAATAGTCGACGGCTCGGATTTGGGTTTCCTCCTTCACCGCCCATCACCACCCGTTTAACCGATTATGCAATATAGGAAATATGATGAATATATTTTACAAGAGTTAAGAGCTAGTAAAATTATTATATATTTACATAATTACTTTATTCATCACTTTCCTTACTTATATTCTTTAAGAAATATTATTTCCATACTTTGGAGAGAAGATAAGTCCTTTTTTATGGGTGAAAGGGGGTCATTAACATTATACTAAGCATATACATAAATAATTTGCTTCAATTTTGGGAGGTTGGCATGCATATAAACTCACCCTCACCCTCTTTAATTTTCACTATTCCTAAACGGCTCACCCGCTACCAACCCGCTCCCCGATTAACTTGCAACCGCCCCGCCCATTAACTATGTGGGTGGTGGCGGGTTGAGCTCCCACCCGATCCACCCCGCCCAGCGCCCACCCCTAATATGTTATTTATATCTCAAGCTCTTCCACCCTTT
>QANT01007967.1:0-20069 GCA_003254885.1 Purshia tridentata | reverse complement strand
AAAAAAAAAAAAAAAAAAAAAACCCTAATTTTAGTGTTACCCATATCGTTTTAAATTTTTTTTTATCCATGAACAAGGTCTAATGTTTATCCAATTTTTGTCTAATTTCCCATCTCATTTTGTGTAATATGATTTTGGTTTGGCGACATATATAAACTTGATACCAAGTGAAGTGTAGGCAACAATGATATTTATAGTTAAAGCAGTGCTCCAAATTTTGTGTGAATGTTTTATTAATTCATACATGACCCATTTCAAGACTCATTTATTTTATAACAAATAAAACACTTATATGTGTAATGACATCATTTGTGATCCGAATTTGAATACAAATTTAATTTCTCGAGCATTATTATTATAGTCATGCAAATGCAACCCTCTATTATTTCAATAAGATAAAAATTGAGACTTATTCTTTGGTTTGGTAAAAGACATTAATCACACATATATATATAGATGTAGACAAAAAATTAAATTTATACGAGCAACGTTGAAATAAAAGCCAAACATGGACTAATTAAACGTTTAATTGGCCTTCCGATTATTTTGTGATAAAAATCTTGACTTCTTTCCGCAGTTTGTTTGAATCAACCTCCTTTTCTTTTTTCTCTCTTTCCTTTCCTTGGAATTGTACAGTTTTGCTCGTCAACATAGACTTTCTTATTATTTATGCAAGACAGAGTGACAGAGAGAGTATATCCTCAAGATGTGTATAAAATAGCAGGAAGCCATCCAAATTGATAACGCGATCTGTCGATCGTTTTGATTATCAATGTCAAAGCTCATGTGATGATGATAGCAGCCTCTGCACTATCTGTCATCTTATTTCTGGCGCTGCAGTTTCCTTACTCTTCTGACCAACCACACGGTCCACACGGGCTAATAAATAGTGACGATTAATTACCCAACTACACTTTGCTTTGCTGATACAAATTTCACCACTATAATTCCTGCTACGTTCACATTCTTATTAACTGCCAAGTTCATAAGCAACCTTCCCAAATGCATGATTTTGAAATTTTTACGCAATTTTCATTATAGTTTTAATGGGTAACGTTTTCTTGTCCAAAATTTGACATGTTATGTTATTAAATTTACTGGTTTTCCTACTTTTGTGTACAAATTATATAGACTTATATAATTCTTCTATGTGCAAGACCTCGATTCTTTATTTAATTAAAGAACACAAGTACTTTGTTTTATAATTTTTGGTCACTTAAAATTCAAGAGTCAAAATTTAAAATTTAATTGAAGAACGGGAGTTCAAAATTCAAGAGTTAAAAATCAAATTTAATCAAAAAACGGGTTTTGATTGGTGATTTATGTTCTAAAGTATTAAACTATTTCAAGGATGAGATCAAAAAGTGAAAAAAATACATAAAAATTCGCATTCTTCTTGTGAATACACATAAATACAGCTTCTTTTATGTAACCTTATTCATCCAATTGCTCCTGAGTTTGATCAGTCATATTTTGTGTGTCTGGAAATTAAGGAAGCCAATGCAGCAGTTAACACCTATGGCGGTACACAAAGGCAAAGAAAAAACCATTTTGATGACCAGCACCGATCAGCTCGAATTTTGGGGTCGTTGGATGCTTAATATTCACCACATAGAGGAAAGGACTTTGATAAACCAAGAGCACCTCCAACACCTCCTACAGCACCTTCTGGCGGACGTCCCTACTAGTATGGTAATCCATCATGCATATATGTCTTGTTTAAGATTCATAGCACAACAGTGAACAGCATTCAAGATATAATTTAGGATCCATCATTTCATTTATGATGTACAATTACACTTATCAAGCTAATTGAAATGTGACTTCTCTGAATTGAAATGAGTTAATTCCTGCCTCTGTAGTCTGTGTACCAAATAGTGCCCGTATATACGTATCCAAGGAAATGAGAACCACAAAGTTTGGTATTTCAAAGGGCAACAGTGCAATCTTCTACTTTCTGGTATTTTAATGGCATTCGGAAAATTCTGATATAGAACTAGAGGTGTTTAAGGTAAATATCAAATTGATAAAACCAATCTATCCATTCCATTAATTCCATCTAGTTCTAGTCCATTTCACCCAATGGATTGGAAATGGAATTTGGAAAACCGACTTCAAAGACAGTATTTAAGAAAGAGTAATGATATACAAACCAAAACAAATCAGAAAATATTTTTAATCCCTTATAACACTTCTGTATTATTCAATGAAACCCAATTGTACAATTGATTTCTCTTCAAGAAAGTTGAAAAGCTGATTTGGATTTTATTCTGCATCCTAGAACAATCTTCTTCCTGTATGAGATGATGTGCTTGAATGACTCATTGAGCTATCGTATCCAAAATGTGGTGGATTGGGGTCACTCATCACCTCCTACAAATAAATCAACAAAAAGAAAAAAATTAAGAGAAATATAACTAACACCAAAAACCAATAATATTGTGAAGCTTGCAGAGGTAATATGAGTTGCAGGGTTTACTAAATATGAAGTATGGCATGCATTTTTTCAATTTTTGTATGTTTTGGTCTACCATCTGCCCTAAAAGAATGAGTTATGCAGTTACTTCAAGGAAGTGCAACTCACATGTCTTGTGGATAGCGTGCCTGCTCCTGATGCGAATACTGCACCACCCCTAAACATGTGAGAATGCAAGCTATCGTTGGAGATTACTCTCAATCTCTCAAGCTCAGGTAGCACAACATTCCCAAGATCCGGTCTGTCTTTTCGCCTCATTTCAGCACACTGTAAAGCCAGGTTGGCAAACTTCAAGGCTTCCTCTACTGGCCAGTCAGGAACAGCCGGGTCAAGTACCTTGGCGAAGTTCCCTGTCTCAATAGAATCCTCAACAAGATGTGTCAAACCCATTGGTGGCTTGGCTGTTATTAGTTGTAGAAACAGGACCCCAAGTGAGTACACATCAGATTTTGTTCCAAGCATGCCCGTCTGCTGATACTCTGGGTCGATATAACAGAATGTTCCAGCTGCTGATGTCATGTGATACTGTGTGACAGCATTGGATACCGATGGAGGGACAAGTCTGGCCAAACCTACGTCACTAATCTTGCTCACATAGTTATGGTCTAGCAAAATGTTTGCGGGTTTTAAGTCACGGTGTACAAGGGGTTCTGGCTTGGTTTGATGAAGGAACAAAAGCCCGGTGGCAATCTCTGCAGCAATTCGGAACCTTAACTGCCAAGGAATAACTGGGGTATTACCTTTCCGGAAGAGACAATCTTCTAAGCTCCCGTTAGCCATGTACTCATAAACCAGACATCCATACTCTGGACATGCTCCAAGAAGTAGAACCATGTTTGGATGTCGAATGCAGCTCAGTACTTCAATCTGCATAATAATAAAGAGTTATCAGATATATCTACAATGATATTATGATCAATAAAAATTTCTTAGAAAGATAGAAGTACATCAGTGTTGAGATTAAGAAATAGCATTACTGCTTGCAACAATGTGAAAGTTCAATCTTCAGTTAATATCAAGATGGGAATGGTGTAATAAATATGAGTAGATATTTTCATTGGTTATGTTATTTATGTGCTAAAGATCTGTCTAATAAATGTTGTATTTCAGAAAACAGTATTAAAAAAAATTTGATGATGTGCAAAGTCACAAACCTCTTGCTTGAACTGGGACTTTCCTTGAGCTGCATCCGGACGCAGAACTTTTATTGCCACTACTGTGTGGTCCAGTTCACCTCTATATACTGGTCCATAGCCTCCTTCCCCAATCTTGAGACTTCCTGAAAAATCATGTGTAGCTGCTTCAATCTCCTCAATTGTGTATTTCCTGTACCTGAGGTCGTATGTCCTTTCTTCTTGTGCCTTCTTCCTCTCTTCAGTTTCTTTAAGGGCTAGCATTTCTGCACACCTCCTTTTTTCTGCTTCCAGTTCAGCAATCCTTTGAGCTGCTTCTGCTGCCTCCATAGCAGCCTTGCATCTCGTTTTCTCCCTCTGTATAATTGCCAATGCTGCTTCCTCACCTAGTCGCGCATCCTCTAATCTCAGTTCCTCTTCCAGTTTCCATCGGTTAACTTCCTTTTCCTGTGTTGATATGTCATGAGAATTTGTGCGTGAATGTGATTTTTTCCAAGATTTCTATTTTATTACAATGAATTGATCTCCCTGTGCTCAAATAAGGTTTTGCATCAATACCTTATGTTTTGCTGCGAGTGTCTCCCTGCAGGCAGTATTGTACAAGTCCCTTGTTTGCTTGAGCTCTTGCCTGAGCCTCCGCATCTCAGTTTCCGCATCATCCTATTATTTTCAGGGAGAATAAAGCATCAATTCTCTGAACTATCTATGCATTTATGTATGATTTCGTAATGAATGCGTGTGTGTTTGCATCATGACATGAAACAAACTCAAAAGTCAAAACTAATGGTATTGATTGGTCGAGTGAAATATATGAGTAATTGAAGGAACAATACAGGAACATCTACACTGGCTCCTGACTCAAAGAATTTCTAGTATATTATAGCTTCTAGCTGTTAAATAACCAGTCAACCCCACCCTACACCTTGAAAACCAAGAAGTGGAGATTGAGGATTGAGGGTTTTGAACTCATGACCTCCTACAAACAAGACTCTAATACCATGTTAGACAATCACTAGACCTTAAAATTAAAAATTAAGCTGATAGGGAACGGACCAACAATGTATACAAACATAACATTGACTGCAAGCTTATAGTTGGAGGCATGCTCCATAGCTTCTACATTGGTGGTGCTTCCAAGTTTACTATGCTGGAAAATAGCATATCTTACATTGTTTTGTGATGACCATGAGTGTCCACTTCCAAATGAGGATGATGAGAATTCACTTTTTGGAATGCTCATGTCAATAAACTTGGTTCCCGAGTAAGATGAGGTAGAGCTTCTGCTTTCCAACTCTGAGTTGATCGAATGCCGAGGAGTCATTCCTGATGCAACACTATCATAGAAAGAAGGAAACATGTGATCCCTGCCTGGTGTTCCACAACTCACATACGATATATCACTCTCCGATGAGAGCTCATATGATTTGTTCATTGTAGCTCTTCCTGCTCTTGCAAATGGTGACCTACATGCATCGTTTTTATCATGTCACTCCTCTCATTTATTGTATTGACAAATTCACAAACGCGGTCAAAATAGTTTTATAAAATCATTCAATTAAGGCTTACTTGATTATCATGTCCTCTAGTTGGCCTTGGTGTGGATTGTGTGGGTTGTGTGGTGGATGGTATGGACTCTCTGGTGCTGCATAAATCAAAGAAACTTAAGTGAGTAATGAGAAAAATGAATATGAATACAAGCATGAGTCTAGAATTAATTACAGAAACAACTTAACCTCTGAAATTCTGGTTGCGCGTGATTTGTGCATCATAGTTTGGATGATCAGAAACGTTGCTGTATTGGTGCTTCATTAATTGATTCTGTGATGGAGCTTTGGGGGGTAGACCAATGGTAGCAGATCGCACATGTGAGATCTTTCCTTTGGTAATGACATACACGGTGCAAAATTCCGGTGCCTTTTTAGACACGATGCTTGGAACGTCTGGGCTTATGAACCTTTGTGACACAAGATTGATGTAAACTGTAATTAGCATACTAATGTATTAAGGCATGACACTAATTTTTTCATTGCAAAGGTTATATATATATCCCATATCAGAAATGTAAACTCTTGGATTCGAACATTGCGGAAACCAAATCTCGAATAGACAATAAATTTATCACAAGTAATGAATTATAAATACCTGAGAATGCCATTTTTTGATGGGCCACCAAGTACCAAAACCTCAATTGAATTCTCAAGGACATAGTTGATGAGTGCTTTTGGAATATCAGTATCGTCCACTATGACTTCATGGCATTTGATCTGCAGCAACGTTGAATTATCAAATCACAAGGTGAAGGAAGGAAATGTTGGTGTGAAACAAAGTGGATGATGCATTGCATATATAAATCAAGAAGCATATATATATAGATGATGATGAACTCACAGCCTTTTTGGAGCAAAAGCCGCGGAATGGAAGAAACAACTCTTTGGCTTGAGGGTCAGTTGGGTTTCTGTGAACTTTTCCAACCTCCTCTGCCCCTTCTCCTGCTGCAACATAAATTAATGAGAAAAACAGTGGAAATTAAAATGACACAGAGAGAGAGAGAGAGAGAGAGAGTTACTTTGGTGATGAAGATGATGATGAGATGTTGTAGGTTTAACATGCAGCAGTGTGACTCCTTGTCCCCTGCTGAGAAGATAGTCAACAGCCCATTTGATAGCATTTTGGCTTCCTTTGTCCTTGTCTATTGCCACAGCCACTGCCTCTTCATGCTTTGCTCCTTTCCCTCTAATCCCCATTTTCTCTCTTAATTAATTTCCAACTTTATCAATTAGTAATTGATAGCTATAAACTCTCCAAGGAGATTATCTCTGCAATATTGTTCAGAAACCCTCTTATGATATTCTTGGAAGAACATCTGTTTGGGTCATATTATATATTTTGTTTTTCTAGGACAACTGGGAATGCATTGGCACAAAAATTGTGCTACAGGAACTCTCAAAAACCAATTTACCTTCACCTTTCTTAGTTTGTTTTTCTCTTCTAGATGCCGGGATAAGAAAGTTTGTTAGTCGGTTAACATGACTAGTATCATTGTATGCGATGCATGTGTAATATGGGACTCAAGTTACAACTCAAGTTATATTAGGTAGAGTTGGATGTGGGATAATTTGTAATTACTATAATAACCTTAAATTTTAACAATTTCTTCTGTAATAATTAGGACATAATTAAGATTTCCTTATGCAAATATTTGGAAACGCTCTCTTTTCTTAATAATAGTATAGATAAAGAAGTTAAGAGCAGAGTTGTTTAGTTTTTATTTATTTGTTTTGTTTGGGTTAAGAGCAGAGTTCGTTAATTTGTTTTGTTAACATACGACTTTGTACAGAGGGAACAACCTACTATTCCCAAATTCCTTCATTATCTTTTGTCTATTTTTCTATATTAACCTTGTTCCGTTACACCACGTGCTAGTATATGGTTATGTATAATAATTTTCCGTTTTGTTGAGAAGAAATATCTAAGAGTATCGATCTTCACCCTTAAGCATCTCTACCTTTATTTTAGAGTTTTAAGACTATATTCTTAAAATATTCCTTCTCCAAAAATTATAAACTCCAACCATTTTTGAACAAAAGGGCCAAAACAAGGAAACTTGTACCTCTTTTTGTGACGATCATCGAAAAATGAAATCCAAATATTCAGGAATATTGCTGCATGACCATGGAGGCAATGCCTCCAATGACAAGGAGTTCGTGCAGTGCAATTTCCAATAAATAATTTTAAGTGCTCAAATAAGTAAGTAAATGAGAACCATCAAGTGTAGTATTTCAATGAGCACCAATGCAGTCATCTATTTTATGGTATTTTGATGGCAATAAGAGCCTTCAATGCATCTATTTCGTCAATGCTCCTGTTAAAAATAGTGGTTACATTACATACACTAATCTGAAGAAAAACGTTCATCATCTACTTCACTGATCATTAGGAAAATTCTAATAGTGACAACACCACTGAGACTGAACTAGAGAACAGCTTTTTATTCATCAAAATCTCTAAAATTTAGTAGACAAAAAATAAACATGATGAGAACATAATTGTGACCAAAAAATTCCTTGCTTTTCTTGAAAAACAAAAATATAGAACTTTCTACACTATAGGTGTTATGTGAGAGGTTTGAGGTGGACAGAACGATACTTATTGGTATGCTCATTTCAGGTTTATGATCTGTATATTCAATGAACAGGAGCTGAGACGGATTGCTGGTTGTACAACCCATTTACCCCACTTCTGAACCGCTGCTGCCTTCTTCTCCTATTTGTCACAACTGTAAATCCTTCACCATCCCCCACTTCATTTTTCTTTGCATCTGTTTTTCTTAATTGCTCAGAGTCACTAGATTGAGAACCCAAGTCCGTCTTTCCTTCATTTCCATAGTGGATTTTTATAATGGCACTGTCATTTTCTATGGCATCTGTATGATTTTCCTGCTTACTTTCACTCACAGAATCCTTATTCTGCTGGACTGATTTCACTATGAAGCTCAGCAATATCTGCCTTGCAAGCTCTGACTTTTCAGACTCAGATATGCTCTTTCTCAAACTACCATCTCTAGCTTTACCATTGGATTTTCCATCCAGTTCCTCATCTTCAGCCCTATTGATTTCTAATGAAGAATTTGATTCAGTTGAAATTTCTGCATATTCATCTTCATGATCCACTTGCCAAGGTCTCTGGGGAACAAACTCAGGAGCATGTGGGTTCATGATTGTTGCAGGGCCAGAACCGTTTCTTTCTGTAGTGGATCTTTGAAATTTCTGAGCACCTTGTCTCGAGCAGAAAGAGTAATTGGTTTTATAATACAAAGGCGACCGAGGACCACAAGGAACTCTAGCAGCTACCGGGGGCACCACAGGCGCTGAAAGCATTACTTGACTGGCCCTCACATCGTATACACTTGTAGCAGCAACAGGATTTAGAGGGTGAGTCGTGGTGAGTGATCTTGGATTGAATGGTTCTGCTGCAGCCGAAAGCTTACTTCCATTTCTTTCTCCGGATCTTTCCTCTAAAATTTCAGGGCATGTTTCTTCCAGCTGGGTTGCACTTGCGTGATCTGTTCCTTCCTTTTCATCATTTGGATTTACTTCAACTACAGAATTGCCTATGTTTTCTTCAGTTTTCAATGCCTCAGGTTGAGTGTTGCACGTCTTGGTTTCAGGTTTTTCCACATTAACGTCTTCGCCTTTATCCAGCAATGACTTTAGAACCGTACCTGGAGGTGCCAAAGCTACTTCTTTGTAAGATACAGATTTTGAAGTCAAGTTCGCAGTGGCTGGGGTAGAGGAGACTTTAGAACTAGAAGTTTTGGAATTAAGTTTAACTGAATCCTCTCCAGCACTCAAAGTACGAACCTTTGACTGCTTTGGTGGAGACAAATCATTCATAAAGCTCTTAGGAGCCACAGTCTGCGCTGGTGAAATGATCTCCCCCCGGTATTTGGTTTCTCTAAAATTTGAATACTCACTGTCTACCCTCCTTCGACCAGACTTTCGCCCAGTAGCAGTATTCCCAGACCTCCCCTTTGAATTGGCTTCTTGCCACCCTTCATCTGAAGTTGTTTCTTCAACAGTTATGTTTGTAACTGACAAACCATTTCTAGATATATCATCTTTTTCCTGCGGTTCCTGATGAACCCATCTATCCTCAACTTCTCCAGTACTATCATCTATCAGAATCAGAGTGTTTTCCAGGCTATCATTTGGCAAGTCATCAACAACTATTTCATTTTGATGTGCCTGACAGATATTATCACTCAACTGATGAACCTGAAAATTGGAGAAGCAATGTAAGCATACCTAATGTGAAAAATGGGTTGCATATTACAGTAACATCATTCGATGCGAAGCAATATTCTATGCCCAAATTTTGGGCCAACAATAGAATCAATGATGGATGAAGACTGTAAATGGATAGTATAAGGAATCCCTATCCACCTTTGTACGCCGCTGCTTCCTATGTGCATCATTTACTTTCAAATCTTGATCGGGACTAATGTAATCTAGGAGATCCGATACACTGCATCAAAGGATAAAACAGTTTGATGTCCAAACATATGATCGTTTAATTTGGAACCAAGTAATTTGGGAATACCATATTAATACCTAAGGTGACCTTTGCTTGCAATTAACACATCTGGCTTTGGGGATCCAATTCGTGCTGCTTCTTGCTGCTCTAGAGATTTAGATTCAAAATATTCAAGCCATGCAGCTGCATCCTGCTCAGGAATATATAGCACATTAACATGTTTGACACTGAAATTTCATACAATTAGACTAAGATAAGCCATGGCCTCTTCATTTTCTTGTAGTGAGTATCAAAGAAGACCACTAGCACATAATGTACCAAATAATCAGATTATTATAGACAATAGTAAAAATTGAGTGGTCACCTGAGTACGAAGATCCTCCAGTCCAAGTTTGGCCTGAAGTATCTTGAGTGTGGTTTGCTCATGTTGCACACTGAGGGAATATGCTTCCATCAATGAAAGAGCTATGGCTATGGCATGATAGCTTGCAGCAGTCTAAAAGGTGAAAAGAAAATCAGCTTATGAGAATACACTGAGTGTTTGCAGAAAAAGGTGGGACATGCAAGCAGGTATGCATGCACACGATCACACACAAACGTAAACAGAGAGAGAGAGAGAGAGAGAGAGAGAGAGAGAGGCGGAGTGACACCTGTATATGATCTGCTCCTAATAGTCTCTGATTACACTTGAGAGCTTCATGCAGGTATCTGAGAGCAACATGGACGTTACCCATGCCCTCTTCCATCATAGCCACATTTATGTATGTTGCAGCTGTGTTAGGGTGAGATAGTCCACAAGTAAAATGAAGAAGGAACAAAGCACGATTTACATACCTACCAAGCACACACAAAGTTAAATCAGAAGAATAAAAGGGCAAGGAATTTACAAGAAATATATTAGTACAAAACAAGTAAGATGAACATAACATATTATCATATTTAAACAAAAATGTATACAAGTTAAAAGGGGGAAAAAAAAGTTAGTTGAACTTACTTCAAAGCCAATTCGATGTATTGAAGACGATAATAAAAAACAGAAAGATCTCCATAGCTTTTCATGGTATCTGGATGGTCAAGCCCAAGTTCCCTTTCATTAATAGCTAAAGCCTTCTGCTGATAAATGGTGGCCTAAACAATGACAGAGAAGTGAGAGATATAATATAAGTACAGAAAACAAAAATAGATATACAATCAAGCAAAGTTAAAACTTAAAGACAGTCATACCTGATTAAAATCACCAGTGTGGTAAAGAACTACTGCTAGAAGGCTGTAAGCACTCGCAGTAACTCGATGATAGGGGCCACAAACAGCTATCATCTTTGCTAGTGCCTATGAATGCAAGAGGAAAAATCTCAGGAAAGATAGAGCATAATTTCCCTTTGACAGAAGATTGTACATAGATTTCTTTACAAATTCAATGGGGGTGGTACCTTTGTTCCATAATTAACAGCATCCTCTAGCTTTCCTTTATCCAGAGCAATTTTGGATGACTCCAATAAATTTCGTCCATCTGCTGAAGAGCATGCTACATGCTGTCAAAGAAAATTTAGAAAAAACATAAGATATTTGGAATCCACAAAAGATGGGTCAGTAATAGAGGGGATAATGAACAGAATAACACCTTACACACTGGAACCATGCTAATAATGTCGTATTTGCTGAAAGGGTTTTGGCATTCCATGTCATAATCTCTTGGAACCAACTCCAGTCCAACCTGGGAAAAGACACATGTATATACCATTACTGTGCTTTGGTTACATATACTAACTATATCAGTCAAAATGAAAATACCTTATGGCAAATTCCTCGGAGAATTGATAACTTCCTCAAGTGCTGAAGTTCATCTTTCAGTGTCCAACCAAACTTTCTGGCTAGGAAGATTTGTAACCATTGCAATTTGAGGACATCGTCTTCCATCCCATAGCCTCCAAGTAGAAAGTTTAGGGTTGAAGCTATTGCTGCAGATAAGTCAGTTAATTTGTCAACAGAAGCGATGACTGCTTCAAGCACATG
Organism: Purshia tridentata; assembly: GCA_003254885.1. Lineage (NCBI taxonomy): Eukaryota > Viridiplantae > Streptophyta > Magnoliopsida > Rosales > Rosaceae > Purshia > Purshia tridentata. The sequence continues at coordinate 8,414 of QANT01007967.1, read as the reverse complement.
CTTGAAAGCGCGAGTGACCATCTCATGAATACAAAGTGACTGTATGTGAGGAAGCTGCTCCGATAGTTCAACCTGATTTGTAAAGAAGATATCAGGAACAGGAAAAAAAATATTACAATTTACAAGTACAAACATGTTCAAATTCACTCCAGGACAGAGACCAGTGTAAAAAGGAATAAGTTTCATCAAGCAACCCAAAAAGGGTATTGAGGAAAGTTAAAAATATTAGGTGATAAGGAAGGAGAGAGAGAGAGAGAGTTTCCTCACCACACGACCCAAAGAACGCATCTGCAGTCCCCTTAAATGCATGAAGTCTGTTAGAGTACGGCCATCAACTGGAGAAAGTTCAAGTGATCCAAAGTCTGTAACCTAATTAAGTAAAACATTTAGATCATAAACCATACAGAAGACACTGTAACCTTATTTGACAAGGGAAAACTAATATAAACAGAAAATTACCAGCTTTGGCAAGGCAATTTCATCATAAAATTTGTGTGCCAAATTGATAAGCTCATCGACTGACTGTAACAGTGTCACAAAAAGAAAGGTTAAACTGTTACTCTCAACCGCACAAAGAGACTAACTAATATTGTAGTGACATTTTTATCTTTCATAAATGGCACATATTTAAACATGAAAATATATTTGAAACAAGAGTCTCATAAACCTTTATATGAAGATTAGTTCCAGATTCCTTCAGACGTATAAAGGCTTCTTCTGAAATAAATTTCTTCAATTCTGCCTCATTGCCAATCTCACCATTGTTTAGCTCTAATTTAGCTGATCCCGCATTCAGACCAGAAGGACTAGCATCAATTTGTTCCTTATCAAATGTTTGACTTTCGCTACTTGTTTTCTTCTCCCTCTTCCTCAAAAATTTAAATTGCTCTCCTAGACCTTTCACAATTGGTTCAGCCTCACTAACATCCTCCGAACTATCAGAATTTTTAATTATTGAGGTTTCCTGCTTTTGTAGATGTTGCACCCAGCAAGAACCAAGTTCCCATCTTATAGACCTTTCAGAATTGGCAGGAACGTTCTCTAACTTTGTCAAGCTCTCTTTTATTACTCTTCGAACTAGACACCTAGAAGTTTCTGAACCATCTGAATTAAAGGGAGTCGAGGATTCAGTGCTGAATTTGTGAAGCAGAACCCTCAAGCTGTAGAAAATTTATTCAATCAGTGAATATACAGAAATAACATGCATGGCAACTATGTAGCAAGTCTCCAGAGAGAGGAACAGCTTCCATTGAAGTTTCAAACATGCTATAGAACGGAATTCTGGCTTTGCATATTTAATTATCAAAAGTAAAAATTGGATGATCAAATTGAGTTTTAGTTGAAAAACTATCCCTTCAAGTTATTAAATGCACCAATCATATCCATTGCATCAACAACAAAAAGAGAATATGGTTCGAACCTGTTAAAATTAAGAGAATTAGCTCCTCCATCAGGTTGATCTTCAATGTCAATATCTTTAGCCACAGAGTTCCCCTTTTTTATCTTACCAATAACTTTAACTGTTGCAAGGTATCCACAGTGCCTTACATTGACTACACCCAAGGAGGAAGTATCCTGCAAAATTATCATTTTGTTCATCTCTTCATGCTAGCCACTTGTAGAAAAATATGATCCTCAATGGAAACAAAAAAACAATAAATTTCACATTTCTTTTTATCTTTTTTAGGACACAAAACATAATAGGCTAAACAATGACAGTATCCAGTAAGATATAAGGCTGGGAATGAGAGACATCCTACTCCAATTGAATTAACTTTCAAGAACAGTGAGAAGAGTTGCATTCCTTATATATGGAGCATGCATAGATACATAAAACATACACATGCAGATAAAAGAACTTACATGAACAACTACATTCTCATCTGCAGTTAAACCCTTGAGTAAACACCTCTGAGAAGCTTCCTTGGCAGACATACTGCATAATTGATCACCATTAACTCTTACTTCAGACTCCGACCATGCATCTGTTGTATCGCGTTTTACAACAATGGACAAGTCTCCAACACGATCCTCATAAAGGACAGAGCCAGGAGAACGATCTATTGTATTCTTCATATTCATAGAGGAATTTATTAAACCGTGTATTGCTGCAGCAGCTTTAAAGACTGAGACATCAATAAATTTACTATGAAGTAAAAATGCTTTCCGGTCTCGCACAACCCTCTCCTCCTCAGTTTTGCAAGGTAGGGAAGCCAATATCTCGAAATCTGTAGCCCATGGTCGATAATCATGCTCACCAATTCTTCCCTGGCCTCCACCATTTCCACCCCAATTTTCATCTTCAATTGGTAAAGAGGGAAAATTTGATGGAAACTCAGCAACAGATGGAGGAACAAGCCATGTATTGGCTCGAAAACCATACGGAAGATCACCAAACTAATTAAAAGAGAAAAGAAAAAAAAATTAAACACATTAAATCAAAGAAATTAAGCATTATTGATTTCAATTAAAGTGCATTGACATTAAATTCATTTCTAACCTTGTTATGATCTACAAAAGCTTTCATCAAGGATTCATATGCCTGCAATTAACAGACCATACAAATTAATTATTCTGAAACCAATTATGGTCAGTTAAGAATAGACATAAAATGTTGATGGAAACAATTTAGAAGATCTTTTAAGAATCTGACTATATTCAAGAAAAGAAAAATTGACATTAGAAAATTCTCAGAAATTCAAACATAAAGTATCAAACTCAACTATTGCATGCATTTTGGAGGTATATTTTTTTGATTCAAAATTGAGGGAGGAAGGGAGAGAGATAACCGAATCTTGCTTCCTTGATTTTCACTATAACTTTGTGCAACAAAATTAACCCAAATCCAAAATTACCAATTATACGTGTAACATAAGTTGCTTGCATATATAATTTTTATTTGGCCTGATGTCATGCAGTTATAATTAACGTATAACAGAAGACTAGACGAGTAAGTTCTCACATTGGCAAAAGCTCTACTGAGCTGTTGCAGAAGATCCACCAATGAGTAGCTTTGTAAAAACTGCTTTCCCACAGTGTAGAACCCTTTTACTGATGCAACCACTTGTATTTGCTTCCCATTGCAAATCTTAATCTGTAGACATTTATCACACATTCTCAGAGGGGGGCAAAGTGTGACCAATAAAAACATCACATGGACTAGAAAAAGGTAAAAGGAAAACAACAAAAAGATAACCACACATGAATAAATGACAACAACATGAAATTTGAGCATGCCCTCCAAATAGATGATGTTTAGGTAAGAAAAATTCATGCATGTAACAAATTTCTTTTTTTATCTCCTTAATCTAATCATCACATAAAAAGTATCAAATGTATCACTATTATTATTTAACAATTTAATAATGAAACCAAGAGCAAAAATAGTATGGAAATATTACAAGTTATCCCATTTCCTTCTTCCAGCCAATTTATACTTATCTTTAATATTATAAAGCCAGGAGAAAGTTTGGTGTTACAGACTTCACCAAATTATGATTTTTCCAAATAACCCTTGACTAGATTAAAGAGTTAAATTAAACTAACTTAATAAAGTTAAGAGTACAAATGTAAAAAGTAAGCCATTAAAAAAAAATTAAGAAATTAAGAGTACAAATGGTATCAAATAATTTATAATTAAAAAACTTCATTTGCATATGCGTTAGCACGTGCTAAAAGTCTAGTCTCATATGTGACAAGCATCGCGTTCTCTCTTCCTACTTTAATATGTGTGCATGCCTAAATTTTCAATTTTTTTTAATTTATAACTTTATCACAATAATATTATCTTGTATTGTAATACTTGTTCCATTCCCTCATGTAACAATGATTAACCTTCTTACCAAAAGAAAAAATCATGTAAAAACTATTTCAAAATCTTTGTCCATCCAAAGTAGCTTGACTTTCCCACCTAGTTATCGAAAATAGTGAACTTAAAAAAGCATATAATACGGCATGTGACCAGCATTATGTCCGAATGTACCATTCAAAAGCAGAGACGGAGTGCTATCATACTATTATGCAAGTACAATATCCACGTGCATGATATTTTATTTATGGTCTAACCAAAATATATAGGAACGTGCTTTAAAAAACACAAGAATATAAAAAAAGGACTGTGAAGTTCGTGCAAATTAAAAAATTATATTATATAAAAAGCTCTGAAATATTTTAAAGAGCAAAACAATAATATAATTATTATTATTATTATCATCGTTATTGAAAATTGAAAATCACTTCTTGTGCTGCTCTAGGCGCCCTGAGAAAAAAAATTCTTCGAATGGCTTTTTTTAATTAACAGGTTTTTTTAAAATTTTTATTGGAGAAAGATGCAAACTTAAAATCTGTTTGACATTGTGAAATATTATCACTTAATAAATATGTTTGATCATCAAAAGATGTAAACTTCTTTTCTCGGATAAAAAAATGCAAACTAAGCAGCAGAATAATGCTAATAACAGCGATAATGTAAAAAGAGCATAATTGGTTTTTTTCTTAATTAATAAATAAAATAATAAAATACCTGAATTTGAAAATAGTCTCCATCGCGCTTCTCGTGCGCATCTTCCACGTCACATCTCCTTAAATCTATAAAACAGTACAGGAAAACCAAAAGTGAACATTTTCCCACGCTTTCCCGGGAACCAAACAGAACGCTAACAAAACGAATTAAAACAGAACACTCACGGAGAATGGGAGGAGAGAGGTGAGAGAAATTGAAGAACTCGTAGAAGTCAGAGAGCTTCGGAGTCGGATGAATGGCGGCCATCCCCAGACTCTCCGAGATCGCCGAGACGGACGGTTCCGATTGCGCCGACCTCGCACGGACGACGTCTCCGCCATCGGACAGTAGAGGAGTGCCTGAGTCCCTGTTGTGGGGCCTACTGCCGCCGTTCTTCTTCGACTTAGAGTCCGGAAAAGAGACGGACCGTTTGGGCTTCGCGAATCGGGTGGTGCAGGCCACTAGGTCCAGCAGCCGCCGAACTTGGGCCACAGCTTGGGCCTCATCGGTGTACTCCTCTGATAAAAATAAATAAATTAATAAATAAAGCAAATAAAATGTGTCCATCAACTAAATTGCAAAAATAAAAACTGAAGCTTAAAAAATTTAAATCACTGTAAAAGTTTCAAAAAAAAATTTTTCTTAATAAATGACATTAGTGGACGGAAAATTACATTAGACGTAAAGATAACCAATAAAGACATGTTTGTTACACTGAATTGGGTCGTATTAGACCGAAATATACTAATTTATATTAAATTATAAGAAATTAGACCGTAATTTTTAGGAAACGAGTCTAGAGCTACATGTTCATGAAAAAACTATAAAGTCTTTCATTCTTTTAATTTTTTAGGAAACTTCAAAATCTTTAGACTAATAGAAAAATGTTGTCATTTTCCAATGTGCTATTATTTTAGTTGGGAAGATCCCCTTTTTTTTCTTGTTGGGAAGATCACATTGTCTTTATATGCCAACTAAATTTTGGCTTCACTTACTTTTAAAAAACCTAACCCTAAATTGCAATTCTTTTAAATAATGCACAATGAAAAGGGCACCCAACGTGGTGGTTGTTGTCAGTCTGGTTGATGCTTGAATTACTAGTACGGGGGATTCACCTACCTTCAACCATTTTCAGTATACAGGGTTTCAGACTAACAACCTCTACCCTATCATTCAATCTCATTCCTTTGACCTGAAAATCAAAGAAAAAACAAAAAGCAAAAAAAAAAAAATTAAAAAACCAAAAAATTGAGCTAAAAATACTCAGAGATATAAACCATGTACTTGGAAAAGTAAATAAATTATTCCAATTTATAAGGGGCTTATGCTTACCTCATGGGACAAGGAATAGTTTGTAAGATGACACGTCTCTACATTTACAGCCAATAGTCTTTTAACATCAAGTATCTTGTCAGTGGAGATACCCTTCATATAAAATCATCAGTCAGACAATTAATCAACCTTTTTGCAATATAATTATGTAAATTAAAATGCTAATTTGGGTTAAAAATGAGTGAGTGTTGTTTGGAGAGAAGGAAAAAATTGAAAAGGAAAATTCATTCAACACCTTAAGAATGACTTGTGTGTCATATGGGGTAATGATAGTGATGTCAAGAACACTGGGAACTACCAAATACAAGAAAAATGAAACACACAGTCAGTACTTCAAAAATCAAGCAGAGTTCAAGTGGGATTAAGAGGGATAGAAATTTTCAGAAAACTGGGGCAATGAATCTAACCCTTCTCTTCTTTTTTCTTCTTGTCTGACTTGGCCTTGTTGGTCTTGCCTCTGCTTGATCTTGGGGCCATTGGATTGGATTGGATTGGATTGGATTCTGTTGTCCCTGAACAAAAGCTTAATCAATTTGAGAGGAATTTGAGAAACCCAGATGAGAAATAACGTGAACTATGAGTAGGTTTCAATGAAACACTAATTAAGCAGTGAAGAATGATGAAAACCTTGCAGAAACAGAAGAGGGAAAGGCAGAGGAGAGTGAACAGAGAAAAGGGTTGGAACAGAGTTTACAGTGGAGTGAAAGGAGTGTAAAGATCAGTACTCAAAATTTTTGTGAAAGGTCTTTCAATTCAAAGAGATAGAAAGATAGGATAGGGTTTAACCTCTCTTTTGGATTTGTGAGCAATTGTGGCCTCTCCTTCTGGCTAAAAAACCTGATATTGATATTGATTTTGCACTCACTCTCTCTCTCTCTCTCTCTCTCTCTTTGAGAGAGAGGAATGGCATTGCCTTATAAGAAAGAGGAGCGAGGGAGGCCCATGCACTGAGAAAAAAACAGGAACTGGCGGGTTTGAGAGTGACCGTCTAAGGGTTGACACGTGGCAGGAGATGGCGTGGCCGTTCGTTTTTTGTTTTATCACGTGTTGGGACCTTAGATTTCCCCACCAGTGAAGAGTAATTATGGACTGGTGATATTTGGCACTTTGAGCAAATTTCCAAGAATCTCTCATTCTCGTGTTCTGTTCATCACTGAATCCAACTGTTTGTCACATTTGTCATGGTTATTAGTACTTGTATGTATTTACTCACAAGTCACAAGACTCACAACTACAGTGTAAAATTTTTACCTCAAATTCTTGAGTTTTGGTATCATCAACTTTTTACCCTTAAAACTCTGTATTTATGTAAGACCCACTCAAGAAAAATGTAGGAAAATGTTGAGCGTTGGCAGAAACAAACTAAGCAGGAACATGCTCTTTATCATCAACTATAATTTCTTCCAGGTTTTTGGTGTTTTAATGCCTAAAATGAAATTTTTTGGTCCTCAGATATCTTGGCCACTTAGAGTAAAATTGGTTTTTTTTTTTTAAAAAAAACATTTGGTATTTCATTCAAGTCTACAAAGACCAAAAAATCCCTTAAAAATATTTCATGTGCACGGGTTTATTTTAATTGAAAATGTGATGTAAAATCGTCGAGGTACGACATTGTAAAAAATTATAAATTAAGATGGTGAAAATAAATTCAGAATTGAGAAGTCAGTATAAATTAAGATGGTCGTATAAGAATGGTCATGGCAGCATGGCAGTGCCGTGCATGGTTGTTGTGGGAGGTAAAGCGGAAGAGATGCTGAGTTTGAGGGGTAAGCAACTTGTTATATGTTGGTGCAACTAGAACTGCCCTTTGTTTTATATTTTGTCTTTTTTCTTTTTTTAGTAAATTATTTTGTCTTTTTTCCAAAATTAAAAGTCTTTTATTTAAAATGTTAATGTATCCAGTCTACATATTATAAGAAGAAATGGAAATATACAAAGAGAAATAAACTAAAACGTTATCATCGATCCAAAATAGTAAGTAGTTAAAAAAAAGGGAAAATTTTAGCAAAAGTACGTAACTTTCTAAATAATTTTCAATAACTTCTATAAATATTTAAGGGAAAATTTTAGCAAAAGTACGTAACTTTCTCACTATTTTGCAGTTGAGGATGTCACTTTCATTTCATTCCAATTAAGGATTTAAACTTAACTTATGTACCAATTAAGGGTTTTCCGTCACTTCCGTCTCAACTTCCATCTAAAAATCGTCACGTGACCTGCAGGTGCGTTATTTAAAGGGCAATGCCGTCTTTTCCTGTTGGATTTCAGTCAAATGTACATTGACCTCCACTTAATTGAATAAAATTGCTACCAAATCCTCTAAATTCTCAGTTTTACACAGCTCATATAGCTTCTTCACCTAATAAGCAATTAATTAAACAAAACAAATTTTTTAAAAGTTAGAAAAGTGAAAAAGAAAAAAATGGAAGTCTCTTGGTGTAAGTTTGGTGGTGTATAATCAAGCTCACTAGCTCAGCTTTTGATTTTCCGTACTGCTCTGTTCTTTTTTTTTTCCCGAGAAACAAACAGAAAGTAAAAGAACGATAAGAGAGAGAGAGAGAAAGACTCACGGATTGGAGAA
>QANT01007966.1:0-11674 GCA_003254885.1 Purshia tridentata | reverse complement strand
GCAAATTTCTGGCCATATGGTCAAACCTTCTTCAGGTAGACCTTCCAATGGTCGTCTAATCCCAGCTTTCATTGGTAAGAATAAGACATTCTTCATGCAAATAATATTGTAATACATTTTCTTTAACATTAGGGAGGTATATGACACAATTTAGTGTTGAATTTCTATTATTAATGGCTGCAGCTGAGTATGCAATTTTGCCATGTGTACCACCATATTTACAACCGGGGTTGGACAACTATGTTTATGGGGTGAATTTTGCATCTGCAGGGGCTGGTGCTCTACCTGAAACTTATCAAGGATTTGTATGTGATCTGCCTTCTTTATACTTACACCATCTGAATATGTATTAATTTAGGCTTCAGAGCAAGTTGCACTGTTTATATATACACATTGCCTATAGGGGTAATGATTTCTTGCCAGACAATCTCGCAACATAACAATGATCCAATATTCACAGTTGACAAGCGCATGGTTGATTTCTTGATTTTCAAGTTATAAACCTTAAAACTCAACTAAGTAATTTCAAGAATGTGAAGAAGCAGTTGAGGTGCAAATTTGTGATAAAGAAGCCTATGAGTTGCTGTCAAAATCCGTTTACTTAATTAGCACCAGCAGCAACGATTACTATACCTCTTTTGCAAGAAATTCCAGTTTGTTTCTGTCCCACTCACATGAAAATGTTGGCATGGTGATTGGCAACCTCACAAATGTGATCAAAGTAATACCCACATGAAACTTTTTAAAACTTGTTGATAGCTTGTTACAGTCCATATACAATTTGCTTTTATGATTATGAATTTAATAAGAAATTTGTGGATGAGTTACTTCATATACAAATTGATGTGTGTCAGGAAATATACAAGATAGGAGGAAGGAAATTTGGGTTTTTATCAACTACCCCAACCAAGGTGATAGCTAACTACCTAAGATTCATGCCATAGCAAATCCTAGGTGCATAAAGTTCTAAGGATGAGAAATCCAAGCAATTAAAACAATTCAACCATGATGCTTTTAAATTACCACGCTCTTATGCAACATGCTTTAGAAATTAAAGATTACCAATCTCTAATTTCTACATAATAACATTCCTTATATACACAAGTGGTAAGTTCATACATACAAGTCATGATCATTAAACTAGCATAAGAGCATATATATCCAAAAAGATATTTATATCACAAATATTTGAGTTCATTACATGGTTAGGCTAGGACTACATCTCTAGCCCCAAATCAAGAAACTACTCACTATCGACAAAAGTAACAAATAACATCACAAATTGAAACATAAATGGAAACAAGAGAGAAAAAGAAAACTCTCAATGTTGAAGCCAAGCTCTCAAGGGTTGTCACTTCTCCAAGGATGCCCAAAATAGCTTCTTGTCTCAGGTGTCTCCAAACTCCTCTTGCAAGAATAGTAGTTAATATGGTGGGGTGAGTTTTGTGACGGTATTTGGCTTTGTGGAGAGGAAGAGTTGATGGAGGAAAGATGGAGAAAAGAAATGATGGAGAGAGATGAGAAAAGGCTAAGATTTTAGAAGATGGAAGCTGAGATGTGTGTTTTTAAGATGAGATGATGGAATGGATAATGGAATGTGGGTTTTCTTTGTATAGGGAGAGGTAAATTTGAAATTGAGAGAGTGAGAGTAGCTGTGATGTGTGGCTAGGATGAGAGGGAAAGAAAAGAGGAAGCGATAAGGTTAGGTGAGTTCAAAAATTTTAATATTTCATCTTTTCTCTCATGGGATCATTCTTTAAGGTTTTGGAGATAGATGAATGCCCAAATTACCTTAATCTGAGCCTTGAAAATGTTGAATTTAGCCGTTGCTAGAAATGGGCAAGCAAAGAGGAGGGTTGAAACAAATGTGAAGCATCCTCCCAAAATGGAAAATATGCTTTTTGACCATTTGCACTTTTGCTGTCAGAAATTCTGAGCTGTCTTTGTAGAGCAATTGGGATGCCTTAATCAATCCAAAAAATTACAAATTATATATCAATGGAAAGCCCTGGATGTCCTCTTTCCAACTATATATCATATGCATCAATCCAAGGTCAGATGCAATAGTTATGATTCAAACAATGTAGCTGACTCAATTCTCTTTGGGAACAGTTTTGGGCTGACTTTGAAATTCAAAATGAACATCTTAGAAGTCTTCATATGTAATGAAATTTAACCTGAAAAAACTTCAAGGTGTTAGCTTCCATCTCCAATTGGATTCATATTAAAATCTAATTAAGAGAATAAATGGTACAATTTCACATTTTGTTACTTGGAAGCCAAAAATACAAAACTATAAGAAATTAATAACTTTTACTCAAATGCTTTTGTAAAAACTAAGTAAAAAAGACATAAAAGAGTGTGAATTAATGAACATATCAGTTATATTTGAGGTTTGTATAACTCCGTCAGATGTTGGGTGATTTGTTGAAGATTTTATTTTGTTGTGATGTGAAGTACTAAGTTGAAGGTACTTGGAGAAATTTAAAACTACTGTGGTTGCTCAAGGCATATCAATTTTGGTTTTGGTTATGTTTTTTATACAGAAGTTGCCACCGAACTATCCGTAGGATTAGGCCCACGTCATAAGGGCGTGGTGATCTTACAATGTTGTTTCGGGGTTTCAGGGTGAGATTCGGGGGCAGTCCGTCACTGGCCTTTTGAGTTTGATTTGCAGACGTGAAGCGTCGAATGAACAATTCAAACACACCAATGTGCTCAACTTGACGAGGAGAAGCTTTTTGGACCGGTGGGAACTCGCATCATCAGCAGAAATGGCGAATCACCATTAGGGACACCAAGTAGGTTCGATCTTAGGTTTCAAATTCGAGGCTTTGTCTAGAGAAACCAAGATGACGAGAAGGAAAAGAAGCTCGAGCGGCCAAGACCTAGCCCAGCCATCGCCGGATGTGCACCCATGCGCCGGTGACAAAGGCAGTGAGAAGAGAGAGAACAGAGAGAAGCTGGAGTGTTCACGAAGAAGAGAAAGTAAAATCTGACTTTCGGATTTTAAAAACCCAACTTTGTAAAATTACAAAAAAGCCCTTTAGTTCACATGTCCAAATCTCTCAAACTGTAACTTTGATCGATATACGGTTCATGTCTACAAACTTATGAGCTCAAAATCTTTCTAACGAGCCCACAATAAAAAACAAAGGCCCACTAGAATAAAAAGTCAACTTTTGGGTCAAAGTAATATTAAAACAAAATTAAAAATTAATCCAAAACAAAATTCTTTTCAAATAAATTCTCAAAAACCTTGAAATTAAACCCAAATAAAATCTAATGCAATTTTAGGGTATCACATTAATCGTTTTTGTCTTTTTTCTTAATTTTAATCTTTTTAATTTTTTAAATTTTAGTTTTAATGTTTATTAAGTTATAAATTGAATTAGAGTTTTATTTAATATAAAATGACCAAAATATCTCTTATTTGGATAAAAAATGTAACGGAAGTAACGATGCATCCCACATTAATTAAATTCCAATTATGTGTTATAAAGTAATACAAACACAAACGCATGTCCTAAAATAGGATTAACCCAAAGTAGATGTTCTTTTTTTAAAATTTTCCCAATATGTATTTAGGTTCAAATTCTCTATTTTCTATGGTTGGAAGGAAGCGAACGTATGCAAATATGGAAAGGGACGCAAGTCACACAACACACGTGGCGGGTCTCCTACTAGATTTTCTGCTGACGTGGCTATAACACATTGAGCAGTGGCAAGCAGTAATGGATAAAATGATTTACCAAAAGAACTGGAAACCAAACACAGACAAAGTGCCACAGAGACAATCTCACCATCTTATTGTTAGAATCTTAGCAACACCAAAAAGTTACAAATAAAAATAAAAGTGAAAATCAAAAATAAAAAATGAAAAACTTCCTGAGGGCTGGCTGAGGCTGAGGGGAAGTAGGGAGGGGTTGTTTAATACTTTGTTGCTCTTGGTGGGTTTTTCAGTGCGAGTTTCTCTTCCTCTTCCATGGAAAGTTGTTCTTCTTTAAGCTTTTGCAAACCGCAAAAACCTTTACCACCATTCAGCTCTGAATTATTTACTAGTATTTGCAGTAGCAGTAGGAAGCAGCAGAGGCCCATTTTCCAAGTCTCTGCAATTTCATACAAGAAATTCATTCACTTTGCTTTGGATGAAACCAAACGCCATACCCATTTGGCACCTTCTTCCCTGCAGGTATATATACACTCCTAAAACTCACATTTCTGTATATATATGCACTGTGTTGTCTTTCATATGGGTTCTTCTTGGACTGGTTTGATTTGAGTTATTTCTTTTGGCATTGAAATTGTAGATGTAGAATCTTTTCCCTTTTTTTTGAAACTTATTGAATGCTGGTTTGGTGCTAAGCTGTTTGTTGAAAATCCAAGTAATATGTTTGCTGGTAGCTGGTGCCATTTGGAAAATTATTTTCAAGTTGCAATTGCAAGTCCAAATTCATTATTTTACAATTGCAACTTGAAAATAATGAATTTGGACTTGCAACTTTATGAATTACTTCCTCTTTTCTATAACATATGCACTTTCATAAAAATTACTGCTTTAACTGTCATGTAAAGATACATTAATGCTTTCCCTGTTCAAAATCAAATCAAGTCATGGAAGTTCCTATTAAATAAGGACTTAATCAGGAAGAAAATAAGGAGCAGATAGTGAAATTATAGTATGAAGATCAGTAAGTGTACTTATGGGGAAACTAACATATGAAAAATACTACTAAATATACTTGGCTCTAGGAAAAACATAACTGAGCATATTCAAGCACCTTAGACCTTCCACATGTTTCTGTCTCCTGTATCTGGGCTCCTATTGAACATATAATAAGTTGGTCCCTTCTTGATGCCAATGGTGTGGAGTGCCTAGAGTTCCCTTATAATCATTATCATAAATTATACATCACCCATACAAGTGCTTAAAGTAACTTGACTGCTCCTCAGATATGGGGAGCAACAAAATACTTGATATTAGAACTCAAAATATCTGTTGACCCACATTGTAATAGCTTAAGTTTTTGGAATTAGTGGGATATCAACAAAATTTTAGTGATGTTCAGATATCTGCAAATACTATCTCCCTTTGTGTAGTGTGGTTCAAAGTCTGTACTCCTTACCTTGGTGTCAAATCATGTAACTGACGATTCTACCTATATCTTCAACCTGATCCATGATAAAAGGGCCAAAGCAAGGGCACATGCTCTAGACCTGGGACCTCGAGCACCCAGCTAGTATTGGGTCTGAGAGCACTCAGTTTGAGATAGGTCATTGAACTCTGGGAAAGGTAAGGTTTTTGTCCTCTCTTTGGGCCTCAGTCTCATCAGAGTTCAATGACCTATCTCTTTCGTCCATCCTGCCAGATTGGAAAGCAGCTATTAGTTAATTTCTTTTTGGTGTTGCTTAGTTTCAGTTCTTGTGTAGTTTGTCTATTTTCTTCTCTCAGATTTAGACTTGTGTTCAGTGGACTCCTTGTCCTCTGCTTGTACCTTTCATCTTTAATTAATGAAATTTTGTTTCTTATCAAAAAAACAGAAAAAAAATCAAGCTGCTCATCTTGATTCATGTACTTGTCTTAGGATGACACCCTAGGTTACTCTGTCTCCGTATTCCAAAACAACCAGAAATGTTTCAGAAAAATTAGGCATACGATGTATAAAAAGTTCACAGTGCTCTTCATCAAGCAGGGTTGTGCTTGGCGTGGTGGTCATAGGCTGAGGTGGTTGGGTCGATAAGTTCTGCACTTAAACTCTCAGGCTATCTTGGGAACACATGGCTCTTTGTGATTGGTAATTAGTTTTTCTTCAGAACAATAGCCCCCAAGTGACCAAGATAGACGAAGGATGACCTGATCACTTTTCTCTATTTGGTTTATTTGAGCATGCTGTAGCAGGCTTATCCTGACCTTTTTTTCTTCACCCTAGGGTAGCTTATCCAAGCCCACCTTTTCATATAGTTGTCTGTCAAAGTATAAATTGTGGTTGACTTCTTAGATCTGCCGATCTAAGCACGAACTATGTTGGGGAACAAACCCTTGGTAGTTCATTTGAGCATACCTTTCCTCAGGTCAGCTCATCCGAGCATGACCTGCATTGAGATGGTTTATCTCTAACTGGGCTGGCCATAACCCTTGATAGGCTTAGATAAGCCTACTTCTACTTGAAGTTAGCCTATTCAATCACAACCTATGTTTAGGTGGCCATAGCCCTTGGTAGGCTTACCTAAACCTACCCTTCCCTTTCATGAGCCAATTCAAACACCAATTATGTTGGGGTGGTTTATCCAAGCATAAACTTGGTAGGCTTATGCAAGCATACCTTTTCCTCAACTTGGTCGGCTTATCCAAGCATACCTTTTCCCCAACACCAGCATAATTTTCAAAAAAACCCTTTTGTTTCTCATCGTCATTTGGGGTAGATCAGCTTTACAAAAGTTTCACAACTTTGTTTTGGTAATTTCTTGAATTATTAACTCCTTACGTACCAATTTTTCGGAAGCAAAAGTAAACTTTTCCATATGCAGATATAGTGCTACTGCTACCTCAAGATTACACTTTTGAGACATGGCCCACTCCTTTGGCCATTTCTGTAACTATTATATCACTTTTCCATTTTTGAAAACTATTTGCTGCTTTCATAGTACCAAATTATTAATGCTTCACCATCATATTTTCCTGCTATTCATGACTAACCTTACTTTGGATGTCACCAGGAAAGATTTAATTCTATGATTTCCATGGATGGTAAAGCAGAACTTCAGATGTTATCATTCCAAGCTACTAAAATTAGACTTCTACGTAGCCTATGCATTGAGACTCAAACAATGCAGGTATCATTCTTGAACTTGCACTTTATATTGTGAACTATATAAGCGCTAATTGGTACCATTAAGTTTAATATATTTATTTTGTTTTGTTTATTATTGCTATAATACTTCTGAAATGATGTCAACTACTGAGTACTCCATCATTGATATATTTTCAAAAAGTATTTCACCAAAATATTAAAATAAAGGTAGTCATTTGGGAGTTGCCTGTCAAATTGATGGATGAAATTTCTAAGTACTCTTACAGGATCATTTGGAAAATCCTAGGTTGACCTATATTCTTCAGAATTAAGTGTATATATTGATATATCCTTTATGGTATGCATGCAACGTGCTCTAGCCCTAGCCCCAGTCATATTTGTCTTCTTGACTAGAGGCTTGATTGGTTCTTGTCTGTAGTAATTTGTTTCCTGATTAGATTCATGGTGAAATCTATCTTGTCATGCTAGATTTTGTTCCACCCTTGACACTACGAAAATTCAAAGTATCACGTATTTTTTCTAGGAATTTAAAATTAAAAAGTGAACACTAAAGGAAGCTGAAAGCATATTTTTATAGCTAAGGTTAAACTTTTCTGTCCCAAAGGTTAAGGTTTTTGTCACAGCTAGCATGCTGTTATCTCAAAAACATTAATCAATGCATATTTCCATTGGTACCCCCATAGTTTTTGCTTAAATATTTGAGCATCATGAAAATAATAAGAGAAAACATTAGAACAAGTTAAGTAAGGGTTCAGAAAACATTAGTCCCAAAGGTTTCAACACTTGTATTTTGTTTGTTTCAACCAATACTTAGCTAAGAGATGGTAAAAATCATCTATTTCAACACTTTTCTCATACGTGATGCATTATTAGCATTGGTGGTGGATGATGAACTTAACTAGGACAGTTTGGATTTGGAAACATGATATCTTTCTCTAATACATTTAACAATTGATAAATAACCAATGAATCTGGAAGCTTAAGCTGTTAAAAGATGACCTGAGAATTAGTAAGATCTTGGTCATGGCCTGAATCAGTAAGCATGATGAGAAAAGGTATAGAAACCTCCATCCACACGAATTTTCTTTAGAAGATGTGCATATTTTATGCTTTTTGTTATGATCTATAGCACCAATCAAACTTTCTTTTGCAATAATATTGGTATAATAAATCATTTGCAGGTTTTGGATTTTGCTGCCTTCCCAGAACCAGAGTTTGATATGCCCATATTTTGTGCCAACTTCTTCACCAGTGCAAATATAAACATAGTTGTGCTGTAAGCTCTCATTTGAATTATTCTTTTAAACATAATAATAGGATTACTGCTCTTTTATAACGCTTAATTACATAAACCTTAAAAAATATTACTGATAATGTTCTTTTTCCTCAACTGAGAAACATCCCTACCAAGTTACTGTCTATATAATAATCTGATCAAAGTTTCAACAGTGATTACAATGTCTATATAAAAATCTGATAATGATGTGGCTCCTGTGATGGCATGGCTCTGTTTTGCTTTTATTTTTGTCTTCTAAGTTATAACTGTGTGATCTCTTTGCTTAATGGTATACATCTGTGAACTTCTGTTTGTGAGACAACAGTTTCTCATAGTTTCATCTTTTTGAAACTGCTTCTAAAATTCAATTTTATTTTATTTTTTAGAATACATATACTCCTTTATCAGAGGACAAGCATCATATTTTCCATTTTATGCTAACCAATTTACTGGGTTATTTGAGTTATAATCTTTTCTATTGATATTCTATCAAAAGTTGGGGTTGACGTATAAGTGCAGATATAGTGGCTTATCATCAAATCTATTATTCGTTTGCTTTCGCAATTTCTAGCCTTTGGCCATATTGCACATGATCTCTTTTACATTTAACTTGAGAACCTTCTTATGAGGAAAATAAAAAGCAAAACGAATATCATATTCTGATCATCACATATTTAGAACACTAGTTTATAGACAAGTTTGCAGTGCTACTTTCTGGTTTGATACATCTGTAAATTATTATTATTTTTATATGATGTTGGATTTGCGGCATCTAGCAACTCCCTTTCGATATTGTAGTACAGCTTAACTATATTTTTGTTCTCTGGAGCCATTTTGGTATAATTCATAACTCATATTGAATACTTCAGACTTTGGAGCTTACCTGTGATTGATCATTTATAGGGACCTGAACCCTTTGCATGATGTCATCAGTCAAAGAGATTACAATGATAAATACTATAAAGGCCTAATGCCTCTTGGTGTTAAATATGCTGAGGTAAGTAGAATGATTCAAACAGGCACATATAATGTAAATGTTGATTTCGTAGTTATTTCCAAATTCTTTCTGAGGGATATGGCATGGTGACTGAACACAGATTTCCTGCAGCTTTTACCCTGGGGAGGAAAGCTTACTAGCGAGTCATTAAAATTTTTTTCACCAATCGTGATATGGACAAGATTTACATCAAGCCCATACAAATATGATGTTTTATATTCTGCATTCAGGGATTATTACAAGGTATAAAACTGGATGGCTTTTATGGTCCAAAATTATTGTTTGATTACTTTTAATGACGTCGCTAAGTGGAATGGAATATCTTGTTTATATGGTAGTTCCAATATCAATTAAAATGAAGAATTCCAAATTGTAATGTGTTACATGTCCCTCTTGCTCCTGCAGGCCTGGCTTAAGTTGATGGACCAAGCAGTAGTGGAGACAAATGCATCTCAAATTATTTGTAACCGTGAAGCGCAACATAGATATCTGACATGGAGAGCAGAGAAGGTGATTAATGTTCTTTTCTAGGTTTTTTCTTCCATGCATCCCATCATATATGTATGAATGAATTCCTTGTGATTAGTTATAGGGCCTTGGAATAAATTTGTTTGGGAAGTCATAGTGCATCTCTTTGGTTTACTCTCTTTGGTATACTAGATACATGAGAGTTGAAACATATCTCTTAATTTCTAACTTAATTTACAGTGAATGCCATATTATTTGCTTTCATGGCTTACTTTGTTGTGACATAAGCAGGATCCTGGACATGGAGTACTGAAAAAGTTGATTGGAGAGACACAGGCAAAGGTATTAGATATTGATGAGTTTGATGTTCTTACATGAGTGCAGTTTTTAACTTAAAATCTGATCCATAGGACTTGCTGGTGAACTTCCTCTTCAATGGAATTGATGAACTAGGAAGCAAAAGTTTCTTGGATTACTTTCCTGAATACTGCTGTGAGGATGGGACTATAAATCAGAGTCGCAGTATAGTTGGAAAGTCTTTTGAAGATCGCCCTTGGAATAGAAAAGGAGAATTTATTAGTAACAATTTTAAAGATTAACGGTTGGTCAAAGTTTATTGTAAGGGTGGCCATTTTGGCACTCCACAAATATTCACTTATTACACTCCTTTTTTCTTTTATGCCTTCTTATATTATTTTATTAATAAAAATTTTTAAATTTGTCCTTGATGTCTTTTACTTTTTCGAATGCATTAAGTTAATTCAACGGCAAATCTGAAAAATCAATTGATAAAAAACATAAAAAATTAATAGAGTTTTGTGGAGGGAGAAATTTACCTTTCTATTGTAATGACAACCGATGAGGTGTCAAACGGGCCGGCCAAGCCTGGCCCGACCCATTTAAATTAAGCCCATCGTGTTTTTGTGCCATGCTCAGTTTGGCCCATAAAATTAAAGTATAGGCTCCGCCCGACCCACGGCCCGCGGGTCAAACGTTTTTGTGCCGTGCCTTAAATGGGTTAGTCCATAGGTGTTTCTTTTCTTTTTATATTTTAAGATAAAAAAATTAATTTTATGATACTTTTTTATTTATAATTAAGTATTACTATTTCTTTGCATGAAAATCAAATATCCTTACTAAAAAGTTCCTTAAAAATGGAAAAAAACAATGTTAATGGAGTCGTGCGTAATTTCGTGCCGGTGCTCATGCCATGCTTGGCCTGTATTGTTCTCGTGCCCTGTTTGGCCCATTTACTGGTGCCTATTTTAATCGTGTTGTGCCTGTGCCGTGTCGTGCCTATTTTAATCGTGTTGTACCTGTGTTGTGCTCGAGCTGGCTCAGCTTGTTTGACACCTCTATGACAACCATAAGTAAAAACAAATTTTAGTTCAAAAGAAAAAACAAATTTTAGTTTCCCTTAGGGTTAGCCCAAGTAGTGAGGGTTGGGGTAAGGATTAAGATTAAGTTAGGTACATAATTCAAAAAAATATTAGTTCAGAAGAATCTCAAGCTTGACCTTCTTATCTGATTAATATATCATTGTATGATTGTAACTTCAAGCTTGACCTCCTTATCTTATTAATATATTATTGTATGATTGTAACTTCCCGTGGTAGTGTGATAAATCTATTAAAATTAATATATGTATAATTATTTATATCCGAAACTCTAAATCCTTAAATTATAAAGCCATTCATATTATAACATTAAAACACCATGTGATAATTATGGTCACGTACAATAATTTCGTCAAATGGTAGCAATGTAAATTCTCTCATCCATCTCAGAATAACCTTGAAATATTGGTCCTGAACGCCCAGGCAAAAATAAAATACTTCAACTTGCAAGAAAATGGTACACAAGAGCTCAAATACAACCCCAAGATATTATACTTTTTCAATATGGAGCATTTGTGACGTCACTTTAAATGTAAATGTTGCATACATAACTATGAAAAAGAAACAAAATTTACAAATTTTAATTGAAATACAGAGTCATTCTGTACAATATATAGACAGTTGATCATTTTGCAAGCAGTATCATTGGCACGCATGGAATGGACCCCCAATGAAATCTAAGAATCCAATTATTGAGCTTCGGCAGCTTTGAATAATTCTAGCC
>QANT01007963.1:0-23901 GCA_003254885.1 Purshia tridentata | reverse complement strand
TACAATTTTGAAATATTTTATTCTTTTTTTTTTCCAAATGGTAATTTTTAGTAATCAAATAAAGAATTAGTGGTGGGGTCCATGTGTGCCAAGTCAACGCCACATAGGCTCTTAACAGACCTTCTAACGGCGAGGTACCAAAATGAAACGATTTCAAAGTTAAAGTATAAACTGATACTTTTTGAACCAGAGGCACCATCTTGAAATTCAAGGTACAGTTGAGGTACTAAATTGTAATTTACCATTTTGTATTTCATTCAATTAAATTTTCTAGGTTGTATTTGGGCTGAAATTAACTTGAAGTTGTTAAGTTTCAGATTCGGCCACCATTGCCACTGCTAGTTTCGCCACTAGTGGCAAAGATTTGAACATGGTTTTGCCTCTGTTCCACCCTACTGAACCCATATAGTTCAATTCCTAATTGTGATTGTGTTGTTATTTAGTTGTTAGTGTTGATAAGTCTAGGCAGCCACCGTACATGGTGGCGGTTGCCATTCCGGCCATTCTATGGCCATGGCTTTGTTGTTTTTAACCCTAATTGTGTTAGATATTTTTAAAAACCCGTATTAAAGGTCACGTTGACTCGAATACCCTTGAAGTGAAGTCATTCCTGTTACTAAACCCTCAACCAAACCCGAAACCTTAAATAAACAATTCCGAACATACTAAACCCTACCTATTTGTTAAACCAAAACCCTTTATCACTGAGATTGTTTTTAGTTAAAAAAAAAACCTCGTAACTTTAACTATTAAAGAAATAACTTCATAACGTTAATCCTAGCCCTCATTGTACCAAAACAGTATTTCATCATTTCCACCAAAACCCGTATTATACATTTCGTACCAAAATGGGTCCTACCCTTTTGTTACATCTAATCCATTTGTATTTAGATTAGGCTCAAACACGTGACCCTAGATTGTAACTTTAGACATTTTGGTCATTTCAATTCCTAAACTTGTGTTGTCAGTTTCTTACAGAGTTTAACCCCGAACGGCTCTAGCTAAAGGTAAAGTTTGTTTCCATAAGTTTGTGAAGGTACTTGAATTTAATAATTTCGGTTTATCTTGAAACGGTTGGTTTTGTAGCGGAATTAGGATTTGGATCAATCAAGTGAATCGATGTTGATAGGATGGAAAGGACAACTTAAGAATTTCTCGAGTGGACTTGTGGAATCAGGTTGAGCTCTAGAAGTCAGGTAGGAGGATATGGAGAACCTTGGCATATGTTTTGATTTTATTGAACCTTTGCTAGAATGTGTGCTAATATAAGAATTATTTTATTTGAATTACTTGAGCATGATATAAATAGATATTTATTATATATAATTAATTATGTGACATCTACTTGAACATGAAGCATGATTCATTGAGAATGGAGCAGTGGTGAGTAAGGATTGAGTGTTATATTTAAATTTGTAGTGTGTGCGGGGACTGAAGCCCCTTCAGTTGCGACTGATAAAATGATCTAACACGCCTAAGGTGCATTGGGACCTTCGACTGATAAAATGATCTAACATTCTCGTATTAGTATTATTATTATAATATATACTATCGGTGGCATGTGGTATGTTTTTTACTACGCTTCAATTTAATTAATTCTGCATATTGATGTATTATGTCTCTACTGAGCCATTGGTTAGAGCTCACCCCTTATAGACTTTGCAAGTACTATAGCGAGAGTTAGTGCGAAGCTGACTTTATGATTAAGCATGAACTGAGTCATAGGTTGATTTTGATTTGAGTTGAGAGCGGTGTAAAGTAGAGGAGAAGGAATGCGTTTGTAAATTAAGTTTGAATTTAGTTATAATACAATAGTTGTATGAAGTTTATTTTTATTTATTCTAATTTTCCACGTCACATTCTGGTTATAGGAGCTAATTCTATAATTAGAGTATGATTCACTCTTTAATTTGAGATTTACTCTTAATCCCAGGTTGGGGCGTGAGAGGTTGCATTTACTTTAACAAATTATTAATTTCACAATGTGTTATTATAATAAGTTCTCCTAAGTAAATGAACTGAAAGTCAACTAGAACATTTTGGAAAAAAAAAAATTAACTAAAATAAGTTGTCTTACCAAATTTATGTCAAGTGTTAGAGTCTGATTCACTCTTTAATTTGAGATTTACTCTTTATCCTAGATTGGGGCGTGACAGGTTGCATTTACTTTAACATATTATTAATTTCACAATGTGTTATTATAATAAGTTGTCCTAATTAAGTAAATGAACTGAAAGTCAATTAGAATATTTTGGAAAAAGAAGAAGAACTAAAATATGTTGTCCTAAAAAGTTCATGTCAAGTGTTTTAAATGAACTGAAAGTCAATTAGAATATTGGGAGTTTCATAGGCCAGTTCAATTTTTTCTCCACTATTACACTAATATCTTATGCTTTTTTAATTTTGATTAACGTCTAAAAATATTATCAAGATGTTCTTAATTTAAAAAGTGTGTCATATTATTCTAAAGTTTTATAATTATACAACTAATTACAATTATAATTGTAGTTTAAATCTTAATATTATCATAGTATTATCATAATATTATCCTAGTTTTATATTACCTTAATATTATAATATTATAATTATATTATCTTAGAATTAATTGTACCAAACGATTGATTGACTCTAGTTTGTTAGTTTTTATGTTATGGTTTAGCTCTAAGATTTTGGGTTTCACCCAAAATCCTAGAGCTAAACCCTAAAATAATACTTGCATCGAACCCATTATATACCTATGTAGGGGATATGGTGAAAAGATGAAGATTCAAGAAAGGAAGTAGCTCGAATATATATATATACTGACCTAAATATTTGTACAATTGAAATGCACCTATATATACTTTTTTTCTTACGTTTTGATTATTTTTCATTTTGTGTGTCAATGCATTTTTTATTTTTTATTTGTATAATTTAAACTAATATTATCTTTATTATTTTAAATTAAAACATAAAAATTAGATAATCTTAAATGTTTTAATTAAAAATGTTCTAACGGATATTATCTTTTACAATTTTTAAAATTATTTCATATTAATTATCTTAATTTTAAGAGATAATATGAGTCAAAATTCAAAAAAGTTTATTTTTGGACCTTAGCCTAAAAAATTGAATTTAAATACTAATTTAAATTTTTATATGATTTTAGTCTGAATGACCCTTTAAAATTAAACCTACTTCTAATTATATGTAGAATATTTTGGAAAAATACTTTGAGTGGAGTGAAAAAAAAAATAAAAACTTGTGGAGTTTTCTTAGAAGCCCACTTCAAATAAACTCAACCCAGTCCAAAAAATGGGACTTAAATTGATCGGACTTGAGTCAAATAACTAGCTCAATGGACGGATTGTGAGCCCAAAAGTTCTACCCTCAACAACGTAATTTCAAACCAATTCATTAATATATAATATACCCCTGGCCAAATATATATATATATATATAATATCAACCAATATATGATTGGGATTTTAAATAGAAAATAGAGAATTGGTCGTTGAACATGATTCTCAATCCTACCTGTACAAGGGTGGCACATGTCATTAACACTCAACTTGCATGTGATATATATCTCCTTCTCGATGATTCATAATGGACTTAACAAAATATGATAACGACAGAATTAATTGTTTATAGTCAACAAAGACAATTAATTATCCTAAACCTCCACTCATACGCAATTACAGGGGACACAGTGACATCAGCCTCACCATTTGGGAGAGAACATCTTGCATCGAAAGGCAAAAATGATAGGGAAAGCCCCAACCCAAAATTGACAGAAACAAATAAAGCAGTTGTGATCAATAGATTAAAGTTTGCAGAGATTCTCAGATAAAGGTCTTGGACTCAATTATACATAACTTTTGCATTACTCTTTTCTCACATTTATCCATCACATACTAGCCACATGATCAATACAGAACAATGAGATTATAGTGATGGCAGTAAATGCCTGGCTTTTGTGATTCCAACAGCAGATGTAAAGCAATCTTCCATGAAAAATATATGATATTAATACAACTGTTGAAGCCCTAGAGGTTGCTTGTTCAATAAATACAAAGACAGCAATGAGTCCATTTGCGCTGCAACATGCTCTAATTGATGTTCTACCCTAAAAGTAATAACATAATAAACACATGTAGTTTTAACTAAAACAGGGTGCTCTGGGTACTGTGGGTACTGTGGGTCCTGTGGGTACGGATCTCAGCAACAATCTTCACAACCTGTACCTGCACCACATACATATACCTCTGTATGTAGTATGTACAAGAAGCTATCTGCGATTAACTACTTCCTGTGTTTTATAGGGTTTTCTAAGTCCTCTGGTTGAAGTCCAAGAAGCTCGGGCGAGGCTGCCCATTGCCAGACTGGTTGTGCATCATGTGAAGCTGCTGCTGCTGCTGGTTCTGGCTGCTACCAAGATGATGGTGGGGGGAGGCATATTGAGGGGGGAACCCTCTGTAGTAAGGGTTTCCATTGACAGGGGGGATTTGGCAGGTTTCTATCTTAAGCCGCTGCACTTCCTCCTTTAGTTTTTCATTCAGTGCTGTAGGTTTGAAATAGATAAATAAGCATATAACAACACAAAAAATTTCAAAAGATAAGTTGATTTAGCTTGACAACTCCATTTCCACGAGGCTGCCACAGGACCCCACAAATAGCACAACCATGCTAAATAAATAACATGCATACCATCTCTAAGTTGTGCTTGTTGCTCCATAGCTTGTAGCCGAAGTTTGAGCTCCTTATTCTCAGAAGTTATTAGAGTAGTGTCTCTCTGCATCACATATGAGTTAATAAACATGAGAATACTTTGTATTAGTTGTAGCCTTTCCTTTTATTGTTTTTCTTATTAAGTTTTTGGGGGTGACTTCAACCAACATAATAGGCCAACAATATACGACATGGGATTTCAATCAGGTGACGTACAGGCTCACATCAGGAGAATTGGAAATAGTAGTAATGTGATAAACTCCGGTTATAAGGTTAGTCCATACGGTTAGTAGATGCAAACTCCTAATGCTTGTGAAGAAAATCAAACCAATGCTTGTGAAGAAAATCAAACCAGCTACGGTTACTCTCAAATGACATCAAGTGCTGAAATACGAATACAATATGGCGCTATTACTGCATATGGAGAATTGGAATACTAGTATGTGATAAACTCTGGTTATAAGTTAGTGCATACAGCTAGTAGATGCAAACTACTCATGCTTGTAACGAAATCAAACCAGCTACGTTACTCTCAAAATGACAAGTGCTGAAATACGAATACAATATGGTGCTATTACTGTAACCATTCAGCACCTAAGAACCAACCAAGAATTTAAGGGCAGAGACATGAAACATGCAGTCATGTGACCCATCCAAGCTGTTTGGAATAGTGATATAATTATTTGCAAGAATAATTGCCATAGTATAAACAATACAGCACATGTATATAGTATAGTATATAGTATAGACAATGAAAAATGCAAGATACACCATACACCTAGTTTCTACACATTGAAAATTAAGCAGTGAAAAATAAATTTTCCAGAATTTAGGCAGCTGCAGACAAATGCATGCCATTCCATGTGTCCTAAGGATCTACAGTGAAAATGCTTAAGGATATATAAAATAAAGGGACTTTATTTGCACCAAGGACGTGTTAGATTTGGATATGGCTTGGATATGTCCAGAGTATGGCTTGGATATGTCCAGACTTTTAAATCATATCAGATATTTTAAGGAACACCTAAGAATACTAAACAACAATTCACTTGTGAGTATTAAGTAGATTCAATGGAAGTTCCCATATTCCCAAATGTGTTTGATATTTAAACCTCTAGAATCTTCAATCTAGCCAAGATAAACAAATGCCTGCAATAACATATCAGTAGAATCAAATGAAAGATCCCAAATTGTCAAATCTGTTTGTGATACAAATATCAACTTCTAGAGTCTTCGATCAAGCAAAGAGAACCGCAGATGTCTGCTAGAAAAGAGAAAATAATATATTATCCAACCTACTCACTTTCTCTTCACATACTTTTTCTCTTTCTATTATAACTGTCCTAAAATTACACATGCAGTGCATGTGTGTGTGATCCATCTAGCATTTCTTCTTTCATCTAACCATCTTGATACGGTACCAAAAAGATATATATATATATATATATATATGCATATATAATTAAAATCGTATACACAACTTGAAGTTTTGGTTAGAAGGTCTCAGTTTAGAAGAGTTTGACCTTTTTCACTGTCAAGTCATAACTTAAAATCATTAACTACTAATAAATAAACAACATAAACTATGCATAAACCTGCTCATTATTAGTTTGACCTTTTTCACTGTCAAGTCATAACTTAACATCATTAACTACTAATAAACAAACAACATAAACTATGCATAAACCTGCTCATTATTCCACATTCTAGCTAAGTGGCCAATGCCCTTGCCTTATCTCCAAAATTGATTACTACACCACAAAGATCCGGATTCCCAATAACTAAAAAGATGTTTAAACGTGATTAAACAGAAAAGTCAGTATTAATTTACTTACAGTATTGATTTTAAGTTACAAAATTGTGTTTTCCCATTGATATTGTTTCCCCATTTACATCCTTATTTCTACATATGTATTCAATTTTGTTTTAGATACACTAAAATATAAGAGATTGTTGATGCTATGCTGATTCTCAGTGAGTGCATGCCAGAGTTAATACTAATTACAAAAGGTTCTAATTTTGATATTTTATTACAAATATGAATTGTTATGTCAATCTTAGAAAACCATTTGATCTTTTTAGAGTTTTTAGGAACCGGTCCTTAGCAACTAATGGTAGGAGCGGCCCCATGTTTTTTTCAAAAGACAATTGATTGAGCTTCACATTAACTATTTCCACAGTAGCAACTCAAACCACACACACACCAAAAACACCCAAATAAAAAATATCACTACAATACCATACACTACAGTTGAAATATTAACCTAAGTGATTGTATAACCCAAACTCTGTACATCTGTTTTTTTCTTGTGGATAAACTATGAATATAAAATTTACAGTTAAAATTTCCCTCAACATACTGATATTTCCCTCGAAGTTTCTGTTTTATGAAGCCACCAATATTGATATTGGGTGGAACAATATGACTGATCTCTTGATGATATATCACTGAGAAGTCAGTGGATTTGAGCGCTCACTACAGTTGAAATATTAACCTAAGTGATTGTATTACCCAAACTCTGTACATCTGTTTTTTTCTTGTGGATAAACTATGAATATAAAATTTACAGTTAAAATTTTCCTCAACATACTGATATTTCCCTCAAAGTTTCTGTTTTATGAAGCCACCAATATTGATATTGGGTGGAACAATATCACTGATCTCTTGGTGATATATCACTGAGAAGTCAGTGGATTTGAGCGCTAGTGTGAACTGTTCAGATATTTTCAAAAGTTTCCACAATGGATATTATTCCATGTTAATTTAATGGGCTAAATAAAACTGGCTTCCAGAAAAGACACATCCTTAATGAAAACAAATTGGTAGTAAGAATGCTAGCTATGGACACTCAGGTCACTTGAAAATAAATTTTCATGGTGTGACATGTAAAAAATAAAAACCAATTATATAAATTTACCCACTATAATGCTTATACCCGATCATTCCAACAAAAAATTAATGTTTAGCATTCCTTAAAGTTTCAAGGTAAATTTCAATGTTCTTATGGTAATTTTTTGTTTTGTAAATTTTACCCCTGTTTCCATCAATATCAATATTTTCACCAATATTACCATAAAATATGTCTACTGATATTTTTCATCCTTATATTAATGTATTACAATAATGCATATGTCACGGATTAAAGAACTAATGCGTCAATATGTAGGGACATTAATCTATATGTATTCATACTATACAAGCTATGATGCTGTGATAGAATTATATCATTAAACATTAGTAATGTTTACGTCTTCTTATTGTATTGCTAACAGAAACTTGAAATCATACCAAAAATAAGAATCATAATCAATGTAAACTATCATTTAAATTACGCACCTTCTAAAAGAATAATGGCAATAAATCCTGCCGCAAGAATCAGTAACATAAAGGGAATTAATTAGCTTCATTAACTCAACTGACTGAGGAACCTACGCCTCAAAAGAATGTTGAACTTTAGATTAAGAATTACTATAAGGGACTTTGATTTTTTTTGTTTTTTTTTGTTGGTCTGAGGGGACTTTGATATGACTAACTAAATTTTTATAGTAACCCTTCAATAAAAATTATTTATTAAGAAAATTGATAGAGTTCTAATTTTTTTCCATATATCCACATTGCATCTGTAACCCTATAAGGGACTTTGATTTTTTTTGTTTTTTTTTTTTGGTCTGAGGGGACTTTGATATGACTAACTAAATTTTTATAGTATCCCTTCAAAAAAAATTATTTATTAAGAAAATTGATAGAGTTCTAATTTTTTTTCCATATATCCACATTGCATCTGTAACCCTATTGATGTATTTACATCCTGAGGAATGAAGCATATGTAACTATTAACAGTTTAACAAGTAGTAGAAACAGAAGGAAAATAAAGTCTCAATGAAGCCTTATCAACCGTGCTTGAGAACCAAACCACCCACATAAAAATCAATGAAAATAACTTCATGATGTTCACTGCAAAGCAGAAAATGCCATCTTGATACTGAATATGCATAATAATTCCACTGTGGGTTCCATTGGATTAGCAAGTAGTACCTTAAAGTCTTGCCCATTTCATACTTTTTGTTATGACCCTACAAAAGTCAAGGTAATAGTTATTAATACCTGTAACATAGTGACCTGCGCAGAGAGGGTGGTTGCCTCTGTCTGAAGCGTCTGCACCTTCCTCTCCAGCTCATTCGTATATCTTACCTTCCTCTCCTTGGACCGCGCCGCAGATTGTCTATTAGCTAAAATCCTAAACACCACAGAATTAAACAAAAAAGAAAAAAATCAATTTCTCATTCAACCAAATAATTAACATGTACAAAGGCAACCCAATATTTCCACTAAATCAGTTTTTCTTTCTACCCAAACACAAACTTGAACTAAAAGATTTCAAAGAGGGACCAAAAATATCAAAATCAGATTCAATTATTGAGAAAAATTTTGAAGAATAAAAAGGGCAACCTAGACTAAAACTTTTCCCCAATAAAAATAAATACCCCAAAAAATAAAAACGATGATCCACTTGAAGATGGGTCAAGCAGCGACCCAGAAATAATAAAATAGAATAGAAGAAAAAACAGAAAAGGGGCAACCTTTTAGCTCTCTTAGGGTCAATCAGAGAAAGCTCAGCAAGTCTATCAGGAGCAATAGACTGCTTCATGCCGTCCAGCATCACCATGGAAGAGTCACCCTCAAACGACGGCGTAAAGGACCCATCCATCGACATACTATGCCTGTGGTGGCCACCTGGCCTCTTCCCCCCAACCGCTTCCTTCGCAGCCTCCTCGCCGATGCTCAGCCCATCGAAGAAGTCGGAGTCCACGGACAGGCTCCGGAAATGGCCAGCCGTGGGCCCGGAGGAAGCGGGCTTGTTGTTGTTGGGCTTGGAGGAGGGGTTTGGGCCGGAGGAATCGTCGGAGTCAAGAGACATGGGGATGGTGCCACGTGGCAGAGACGGTGGGGAGGGGAGGGTGGAGAGGTCGAGGTCGGAAGGGTCGAAGAGGAGGAGGTCGTCGAAGTTAGGGAAGCGGAAGGAGGTGTCGGAGTGGGCACGGCGGTGGTGGGATCCACGCTGCGGGGTGTCCGGCATCTGCTCGATGTCTGTTGAGGATGTTGGAGATGGCTTTGCGCTGCTGAAGTTGTTGGAATCCATTTTTGGTTTTGTTTGGTTTCGGTGGTGAGTCGACTCAGTGCTGCTGCTGCTGATAGTCAGGTGTTTAATGTTTATTGATAATCAGAGTGGGGGAGTTTAGGTTTTCTGAAAGCAACGGGAACGGACCAGCGAGAGAGAGAGAGATGAGGTGGGAGAGTGCGTTGAAAAAATGGAGCTGGAGGTTGGTAAAGTGATAAAAAGGCACTAACTTGAGTTTTTGGTTTTGGTTTCGTCTTGGTGAGTACGACTCGAACGAGTTGACTTGACTCTGTTCAGTAGAGTTTTATTTAGGGCTGAGATGGGCACGATTACCAAATGAAGCCTTACCTACTAGCGACCGAAAGGGGGATGAGAATGGAAACAACGGATCCGCTGCCGCACAGTCGGACGTCGATATCCGACCAAAAGTTTTCTTTGGCCATCCCCATTTCTTTCTTTCTTTCTTTTTTCAAGTGGATTATTCTTATCTTTATCTTTATTTTTACCCTTACTATTATAAAGCCAACAGCTAATTTTAGTATTACAAACTTTACCAATTTTTTATTTGTCCAAACAATCCTTTACTAGATTAAAGAGTTAAGTTAAAATAACTTAATAAAATTAAAGGCATAAATGTAAAATTAAGCCATTAAAAGAAATGAAATAAAAACAAAAACACTTCAATACCTTATTAGGTGGAGAGAGTGGGAAGTTATTGAATAGTTAAAGTTTTCAAATTTTTTTAAAACAATTAGCTAAAAAATAAATAATATTAAATAATTAACAAATTTTATAATTAAAAAGTTTTATTTGCATGTGCGTTAACACATGCCAAAAGTCTAGTTATTATAATGCCAAGAGAGGAAATTGATGTTATAAGCTTCACCAAATTATAATTTACTTAACATATTGTTCATTTAAAAATATATTCACAGTAAAAAAACTTAATAAATGAGGGTACAGTTATAAATACAAAAATTAAAAATAAAATTAAAAAATAAAAAACACTCAACTACTATAAAAGATGGAGTGGAACGAATGGTGAAAATTTACTAAACAAATAAAAAACACAATATATATATATATATATCAATTAACATGTGCAGAGAAGGTGCCCAGAGTGTATGTTATTAATAGTAAGATTTGCATATCTATAGCATAACGGATATACGCACCTCCCTCTCCAGCTTTCCCTTTGTTTATTTTGCAAGAACAGAGACCATAACCCAACTGCCCAAACCCATAGCGCGCACACACATAACAAATTAGCACTTCCTATTTCTAGGATTACTTTATTTCTTAGGAATTTATTCATTTTTAGTTTGTATAAAAAAAGAAAAAACAAAGAAAGTTGAGGTTGGTCTTGGTTTGTAGAATTTTGGAAGAAACGAAGGAGCCATAAGAGATCATCAGCAGTAGTTTCAGATGGAGGAGGAGCTGGTGAAGAAGAGAAGAAGAGGTGTTGATCGACTTAGGATATCCCTTTGTTATCTATTGAAACGGTTGGCTTGATTATCACCCCCCAATTTCATAACAAAGTCTAGATGCATACAGCTTAAGGTGATTAGTTAAAGATATAATACAAATAGAGCTAATTAAAACAAATATCCAAGATTTATAATTCCAATTAAAAACTCAGTCATCTATGACAAAAGTAGATAACATATTTAGGGCTTCATCCTAGCCCTAGCTAGGAATTTAGCCACATATAGCCAAACAAATAATACATGAAAACATAAATAAAAGACTAGAAAAATCAATGAGAAGATGGAAGGAAGTCGCGGCAGCAAGGTAGACGTGACTCCACCCTTGGACGGCAGGTTGGGGGCAGCTGCAAGGCTTCAAAACTCCTCTCCCTCTTGGTAGATGTAACGACCCATTTTTTCCAAGTTGAAAATTTTTTTTTTGGCTGCATTTGGCAATTTTGGGATTGGATACAAAAAACAAATTTAATTTAATTATTAAATTTTAGCTTAATTTTAATTGGGCCAAAAGTCGAATTTTTGTTCGAGTGAGATTTTGATTTGACTCGAGCATATGAGTTCATAGGCTCTAACGGTACATTGATTGGAGCAACGGTTTAAGAGATACAGATATGTGAAGTTATGAGCAATTTTATAAATTTAGAAAAATTGAGTTTTAAAATTTCAAAATAAGATTTTTGAAATTCATTTTCTCTCTCCCTTCCACCCAACCCCCTGCTTTCCCTTCCTTTTCCCTCACGAGCGACCAGGCCAGGCAAGCCCAACCAAGTCAGGTAGGTCCCAGCCTCCCCATCCCATTGTTGCCTACTCTTGTGCCCAGCACCCAACCTACACCTCCTTTTAACCAACCAGCCCTTCATTCGTGCGAATCCGACCCCAAACGCCAACTTTTATTGCCGATTCTCCTTCAATTCCGACTAAAATTCTAACTCCAATAACCCCAATTTTTGGTGGCTTTTATTCCCTTCACTTCAAGCTTCAATTTCCATATCTAATTGTTGGTTAATTTAGAGTATTTAGAAACTTGGATTTTAGGTATTTTATGCTCAATTTGGTACTTTCTTGAATTTTTAGAAATTCGTAATTGTTTTATGCAATTGTGGGCAATTCTCACCTCTAAGAACATTTAATTGATATTAGAATTTAGAATTTGAAGAAATTGAGAGAAATTATTGTTTTTGAGTTAGGTATCGCCACTTTGAGGGACTACGGTGATGGTACGAACCTCCCAGCCATCAGTTCCTAGATATAATGTGAAATTTAGACTCTAATTAAGTGGGTTATTATCATAGCAAATTTATAACTATACTACTATTCATTATAACTATACTATTATTCCTGGATATAAATTTAATATATTAAATTTATTATAATAACAAATTTATAATTATACTATTATTCAATATAATGTCAACAATATCTTTATTCGCACTTCAAATATGAATACTATCACCAGAGTTTTATGATTTATGGAAAAATCAAAGCCCCTTATCGGATTTGAACCGATGACTTACGCCTTACCATGGCGTTACTCTACCACTGAGTTAAACAGGCTATTTTGATTCAATTCCTGAACAAAGCCGCTATGAGTTCAGTCTATATACTTATTATAATATATGTACATAGATATATCTTATACGCATAAGCTGTTCATTTTGGAATGATAAATTTGATTTATCTAGTAAATTAAATATAGGGTTAGGGTATACTAGTGAATATAAGTAAAATAAAATGGTTTACTAATCCCTACCCTTCCCTTCTTTTTTTAAGAATAAGTTAGAAAAAAAAAAAAAAANAAAAAAAAAAAAAAAAAAAAAAAAAAAAGTGAACTAACCCGCAGTGAAACTAGGAATTTGGGTCTAGGCTCAAATTTAATCAATATTAAATAGAGATTAATAATAAATAGAGTGTAAATGGAAATGTGATGGTTGGGCCAACAATATCATACAAGATACTAAAATTTTGAAGATACTTTTTTGGATGAGCCGAGCCAATAGAATGAAACTAAAAGAGTTCTGCATTATGAACTATGTACCGCGCACATAACTTAGATGGGCTCTAGAAAAAAACATATAAGGAAATGAAAAAAGAAAAAAAAGAAGAAAAAATATATATAAAATAAGGAAATGAAAGGGGATCATATAATAAGACTCTAATTAAGTGGGTTATTAATTTTGGTTTGGTTGGAAGTAATTTGGGTTGATGAAACTTCAAATTAGTTGTTGTTTGGACACTTTTATTACCAAAACGACCCTTGAACGAACCCTGGTCGAGATTTGCTTGTGCTTGAGGCTTATGTGAGTAATTTTGACAGATAAAAACGTTTGGGTGCTGTTAGATTTAAGCCAGAAATGTGTTGAAAGTAATTAAAATGCTTATTGGTGGAATAAAGGGAAGTTTTCTAACCGTTAGCGGAACGAGAGTAGGGCTAAACGTTTAGGTTGCACATACACAAATCTTTGGACGTCGATGAGTTGAGACTAATCATTACTTTATCATTTTTCTTATAGCTGACACTCTCGAGAATCGAGACAACCCAGTGGAGGATCAATGCTAGACTCCCGATTTGTAAGGTGGCTTTGTTTTTAATAAGTTTATCGAACTTCAATTATTAAACCATATTTTCTTATATTGAATTGGTTGGGAATTTGATAATTGGAATTGAATTTTGGAATTCAAATGTTTTTTCGAATAAGTTTTGAAAAGATAGATTTACTTATCGATTTATTTGAGGTTAAAGGTTTCTTTTAGAAAGGATTTTAGTTTATTATTTCATAAGTATGGTTTATTTCTGTTTTCTCTAAAATTCACAATAAGATTGAATCCTAGCAATAACATTGGTAGTTTTTTGATTGTATGTGCGAGTGTGCCACTGCACAACCAACCTCGCCGGTTTGCAGAAAATGAATGTCGTGAATTGACTAATTGAATGAATGTATTATGCCATGGATCCAACTTCTAACCAAACAACTGTACGGCGAGCAAGGAACAACTATCTCACCTAAGTTCTTTTTATTGCCTTGATCCTCAAGGACTTCTATGCACTCAGTGTGACTATAACAGTGTGCTCAATATTGTAAATTCAATGGATGGGTTCTTGAGTAATTGGATGTAAAGAAAAACTATGAACTCGAATATAAAAGGTGTGAACAAGTTGGTTGTCTTGAAAATGAGTAACAATTGGAGTTCTAACAATAAACTTAGCTCATTTAAAGAACATGAAATAAAGACAAAAGCACCAAACAAAAAAGAAATCGAAACAAGGAAAATGACGCAGAGCTAAACGAAAGAGCAAAAAGTCTTAAGAACTAGAGAAATCTGAAGTAGATCTTGCTAAAAAGCTTTGAGTTTTGTTGTATAGGTGTGTGTGTAGAGCTTTTCTTCTTGATTATTTCTTCTTTATATAGTGGGCAAAACCCTTGGACCTTCAAGGAAATTTTTCTCCTACTTGAATTAAACTCTTGGCTTTCTTTCCTTCACATCCAAGTTATTTATGAAATTGCCATATTTTGCATTCAAATCCAATATATTAGGATTCTTGCCTAAGTTGGACTTCCTTCTTTTAAAACACGTGTGGCTTAATTTGGTAGGACTTCTAAATTTCTTGTCGTGAGCTTGCTCAGAATGGGCTTAACTACCTTGCAATTTAGGCTGGGCTTAGTCGAAATTGGGCCTAGCCGTGCACTCAGCCCATGGTAAAACAAGGTGTAAACATATGCTCCCCATTTTCTTGAGCCACGACCAAACTTTGCCTTGTGGTTAAAGAAATGTGACTGCACTTCAAAGCTTTTCAAATCTCTTCAACAACTATTTTGGTCAATCTCAGCATGACGCTGTGTGTTCAACCCTTGGTATTTTTAAAGTTTCATATTGTCAGTCTTGATACTTTTTCCCTTGATTGACACCTTACTGGTTGAGGATAAGATCTTCCCTGCCGCCCACCAATGAGGGTTCTAAGAAGCTAAAGAGCCTACTTATTGGTAATTACCTCTCTTTCGACACTCATTCTAGTTCTTTGAGATTTTTCTCACAGCCTTTTTTTCTTTCTTCAGATGAAAGTGATGAGCACTTAAACCCTCCAACTTCTCCTAAAGCTCTTTTTCGGCCGAAGCAGAAACCCTACACAGTTAAAGGCAGTGAATTACTTGAGGTAAGTCATTTTTCACATCTTCCTAGTGCCTTGAATTTATTTGTTCTAATCCTCGGTTGTGATTATTTTTTTATTTCTTAGAATGATGATGAACACAGGATGGGTGAAACACAGACCCAAGCTTAGGGACTCTTCGTTAGTCAGGATCCGATCTCAACGACCGTACAACCTGTAAGTTATTAAATCATTCATCACCAATTTTCCCCCATCATATATTTGTTCAAGGCTAATGTGCTTTTTGATATAAAGGCAAAAGCCAGCCAATGCTTCTGGCATGACGGCGTTGCATAATGAAGCCTTGGCAACTGTCGTCGCCAGTCTTCTCACTAGAAGTTAAATGTTTGCGTAGCCAGTGTATCTTTTCTTAATTTTACATGCTTTAAGTTCTTTTGTTTGCTTTCAGATTCATAATGACCCCCAAGAGTCCCATGTTGACATCAGGGTGCCTTCCCTTAAAGAGAGAAAACCCCACCAAGGGAAGTTGAAATTTTGTCCTCAGGTGAGTTTGTCCTTTTATTCACCTTCATACGGGCTTGAAATTTTCTCCAAGTGCCCATAAATGTTTATTCTATAGGTAAATGTTGTGCTCCCTCATCATGTTAATAAACATGGCGAGGGTTGAGGAAACATGATGTGAGTTGGAGCTTGTTGTACAACAAGAACCTCTGACAAGCTCATTGCAAGTCCCGGAGGCCATAAAGATTAGTGATTCATCAGTAAGTTCCTTCTGCAATGTGTTTGAACATATTATGTCCCTCTTTTACCCTTGTTCTTATCGTTTAGACATATTTGATCATTCTATGTTAGGATTCAGATCATTGTTCTACAAACACTAGGGAATGGGTTAGGAAACAAATGTCTACATATGCACGGCATCTTGATCATCTCTTTAGTGGGAGTGACTTGAGTAGGTCTGACTATAAGCATTCCTAGCATCCTTCGCCATGGTCTTGGGTAGAAGTAGAAATGTAAAGGAGCGTGTAAGAAACCTGATAGCTTTAAATTAATTTATGTCTGAGATGCCGAGATTTAAGCCAAACTCACCATCGCCACCATGGCCAAGCACTGAATTTCATCGACCATAGGCCGTCGATGAGCAGCTCCTTTATACTTTCTTTTCCTACTTAAATCTTATTTTGTTCATCACTAACTTTGTTTTTTCTATTTGTGTAGCTTTCGCAAGACACGGAAGCTATCATGGAGGACTTTTTCAAGACGTTCTCTTCTCCTCCAGACAAAACCAAACTCCTCCACCAAATCTCGTCGTGCTCTCAACTCTGGAATCGATCAAGGCATTGTTTCATCTTGAAGTCTTCTCTTTTCAGCAAGAGTACAACTTGACCAAACTTTCTTCTATAGTTAAATTGCTCACCAATGCTAGCTTCTTTAAGACTTCAAATGTTGACCTAGTTCAGAGAAAGTTGGTGTCAGCTGAGGTCGACCTTCAAATTACACATCGTATTGCCCAAGAGACTGCAGCAGGTCAAGAGGCTTCGCCTTTGTGTTCCCAACTTTTCATCAAGACAATTGATAATTGAAGAGCAACATGGAGGTGGACTTGGGGGGCATTTTGGTAGAGATAAAACAATGGAACTAGTAGTGGAAAGTTTTTATTGGCCAAAGCTAAGCAAGGAAGTGGAAAAGTATGAGTACCGTTGTAGGGTGTGCCATGTGGCTGAAAGGCATTTGCAAAATTCGGGTATTTACACCCCACTTCCAGAACCACAATGTCCTTGGGAGGTAAGTTAAGTAGAATTCAACTTTGCATCTCCTTACTCCTCCTTGCGTTGGTTCTACAAAGGTTCTTTCCCCTCGTGATTCATTTGGTCTAGCCTCTAAACCATATGTTGCAATCCAGTTGTCAAGGTTCCACTACAAGAAATTTGGCTATAGAAGACCTTTTTGTTTGGTGGTAATAAGGGTTGCAGCCACTAAACATGGTAGAATTTGAGGACTAGCCACCCTGCAGTCACTATTAAGCTGTAGGTTCCTAGGAAAGGGGTGCCAACAAGTCTATAGCAACCCTTCTACTGGTATGGTTGCTTTCATCTAACAACCTTGTACTTTGGTGTTGACATCTTTTATCCTCCACTAAAATTGCAGATAATTGATACTGCAGATACCAATGTTGCAGACCGTTGCAATATTAGTGGCTTCACTAAATTATTAAATAATTAATCAGACACTTCCTCTAGGACCTTTGCTCAAATAGTGGCTAACAGATCCCCACTAATCTAAATAGTGTCTATATGGCATTCCACTAATGTAAACTGCATTGAAAATATTGTACCATACTAAAAATAGAATTCCCACTATTTGCATGATTTGTGGAAAGTCATTCTGGGAGTATCCACCATTTTTCTGGCTTTGTGGGTTTGGATAATAATAGTGGTAAACTGCTACCCATGCACTGCACAATGCTTTTGCTGCTAGGTAATGAAACTTGTGAGAATCACTTTATGCAGCTAACAGTAGCAATAAACTAGACTTGGGCTGCAAGGCTTGATTTCTTTGCTGACCACATTTAGAGGTCACCCTTACTAGAATGCTCATTTTATTTTGTTGTCAAATAGTATTGAGATAAAATATACATGCAGCTGCCCCATAAAACAGTACGTAGATTGACACTAACGGAGAAATATGCAGAAATTTCAGTACCTAGAAATTACATGCTCTTCATTGAAACAAATTTTGCAAAGTACTCATAAAAATTACAAACTACTGATCATATTGTTGACAGGGGCATTTACAGAAGATGAATCCCAATAAATTGAGCAAAAATTTTTAAAAACTATTTACTACCTTTACAACCTAAAAACAGGCCATCAAAAGGGCAAAATGTGGCTATACTATTACCACATGGTCATGGAGCCATACACTCTGCCACCATTTCAATCTACCAATCCTTAATCTAAAACACAGAACTTGATAATTTATATCAAGGCCAACTCCCCTAATATAAATTGTCAAGTTGAGTGTCGGAGCATGTAATATATACATAGGACAAGCTCACAAAACAAGGATGCTTCTCATACATAACAAAACAACAAAATAAATCTTACTTGCCCATATCAGTGAGAATCTACCTCCTCATGTCCATCTTCGCAACCTACTCCACATTCCTTAACACCATTGCGGTCTTGAGGTGTATACACTACAAACTACTTAGAATGGCAGAATTGGTCCTTATTCTAGGGTAAGGCTGAAACGTTAGTCCTGTGAGGAATTTGCATGAGGGATAGTTTAGCGTATGAGCTGTTTACTGCAGCGGTACCAATGCTGCCCCTTAACAAGCTATCTAAAGCTATTGACACCCTCCCATTGAAGTTGAAGTCCATCTCGGACAGCTGCCTTTGAAGGTTTAGAATCTCAGAGCTGCTAACTATCCACAGCCTCTCCACTTCAGTTTGATACTGCTCAAGCATCAATTAATTGTTCCCCAGCTGAACTCGTTGAACTTCAGTTTGCCTAGCTGCCTCAGCCACTAGCTAGTCATTTGCCAATCTTAAAGCTTGAATCTCTGCCCCAAGCCCACAATGCTACAATACTAGTCCTGGAATGTCCCTGGGATTAACCTCGAGGCCATATCCTTTGACATGACCCCCTATTTCAAGCCCCAAGATGTCTGAAAATATATTGTTGCAAACTGTAGCAGTGATTGCAGGGTTTGTTGGCACTTGCTCATACTTTGCTACTCGCCTATCCATTATAAGCTGCCCAAAAAAATATCATATTCCATTACGGTCACAAGGTACCAATTCAGACCACATTTAAATTTACATTGATGTTCAGAATATGAACGAGTACAGAAGCATTATATCTAGCAATGAACTACTATCATGTGGTGAAAAAAATATAAATCGACTACGAAAAACATTACACTACAAGGTAATATTATAGGGTCTGCATGCATGCATCAATCCACTAGGCATATGTCCACCCAAGTCTCTTTCAAGATATGGCCATGCATTAAAATTTGGGTCCTAATATGTTGCGCAAAATTTAATAGCACTGCATATATGATTTTTAAAATAGCTACAGTGGTCATTAAAGGATGGTGTGATCCAATGCTCACCATAATCTCACTTGATGCTTCATCAATCGAGTTGCCATTAGATCTCATGTGGGTAAGTTTGAATAGCTTAATTCTATTTGGCTTTTCCCCATCATGATTTTGTGCCTTAAAAAGGTCACACACTATTGTTGTAAATTTTTATTTATATTTACTAGCAATAGAATGAATCTTTGTAATAAAGGTTTCGTAAGAGTGAGATCGAACATAAGAAAATGTTTAATAACATAAATGCACGTAATATAGACTTTGATTAATTTAAAACTAACCTAGTTTAGAAAGACTGATTAGAAAAAATAAATAAATTAAGACTAGGAATTTAGATGTAAGAATTAAAAGTAAATAAAATAATAATAATTTACAGACTAGAACTTGAACAATAGTATAAATACCAAGTTAAGGTTCCACACCACCATAATTATTAATATAATAATTTTTTTAGCTATTTCTCACATAAAAGGACACCTAAGAGTCAACTTGATAACCTTACCTCATAATATTTATATTTTAAGCTCGAAATTAAATAATTGTATAATAGATATTGTTCTTGCTTGAAAACTATAAACTTTAAGCAACCAAAGTGAACCAAAACTAAGGAACAACTAGAGTTCAAAAAGCTTATATATATTAAAACAATTGATTACAAAGCAAAAATGTAGCAAGAATTTCTAACTAATTCTTTCTCATTTTATGAACAAAATTTAGAATTTTTAAGATTTAAATGGTGAGAAATTAATTAAAGAAAACTTACTTGATAATTTTCATGGTTGTGCTTCCCCCTCACCTCGATGAAGAGGTTTAGTAAACACTCATGGGTATTAAACTAAAATAAAAGGGAAAATAAAAATAAAATGACATTTAAATTAGATAAGAGTAAATAAAATAACAACTTAAAAGTAAATAAATAAATAAAAGAAGGAGAAGAAGAAAGACATGAAAATTAAACTTTCATTACATTAATTTAAAAGTACATGAACAAAATATTAAAAGTTCTTATTCTCTCTAAAAAAAAGCCAAAAAGGCATTTGAAAGAAATCCTAGGATAATACTAAAAGAGGTCGCAAAAATAAATATGAGGTAAGGATCCTAAAATGTGAGCTAAAGGTTTCCTTAAATAAGTAAAGACTAGGGTTTAAAATATCTAAATAAAGACATGTGTCAACAATTTATTGTGACACTATTTATAAAAGAGGGAGTGTGAGCCATGAGTGAGAAGGTAGATGACAACCAAGAAAAAGTTGTCATATTGCCATGTGTCACAATATGATTTACTGAGAGAAGAATGGGCTTTGCATGTTTCGGCTTCTTCAATTTTCTTTGGGCTCCTTTAAGTTTTTTTGGGCTCATTCAATTTCTTTTGTTTTTGGGCATTTGAGTTTAAATAAAAACCTTCAAAATAAAAATAACTTACTTAAAATTCATACAATTAATTTAAAAATAAAAGAAACCTAATTAAAACTAAAATAAGGTAAAAACTAAGTTAACCCACTAATTAAAATAAGAATTAAAATATGAAAGAAATTAAATCACAATGACTAAAATGTAATATTTGAAGGTTAACAACTATTATCCACCCTTTACACAGGTTTCAATATGGAATGTAAGAGTTGCTAAAACCAAAAATAATGAAGCTATACATTAATGATCTGATATTCAATGTATACATTAATTATATGATATTAAGTCCCTTATGTATTCATCTCTCACTTGGGCATGTGATTTTGTCCCAGTAATATATCCACATTATAGTTTGCCTTTATTAATGGTGTTGATTGCACAGCGTTTTTGTTTCATACATTTGAGTGCAAACTAAAGCAATCAAGTTTATGTTCCTAATTTACAAATAAATAGAAAATCAACTATTGAGTGAAAGCATATTCTCACATATCCATCCTCTGTGTCTCAATGTGCAACCAATCCATGCCACTAATTTGGATCAACGTACTGATCCCTGCAGACAAATTGCTAGTCAGTATTGATGAAAGGCTTATACCAAAGCTTTCGAAGATGATACTTGTGGTGCTTCCACTCTTGTTCATCTTACCCTCAGTGTCACGCCCTGACCCTCGGGCACGTGAAAAATAACTGAAAACTGAAACTGTGATCCATGAATATAAAACAATTTATATTCCAACAACTGTAATTTACAAAAAACATTTATATAAAACTAAGATGTAAAAACCAAATTCCAACACACTGGTGGTCCCACTGCCTCGTCTTTTCTCCACTGTCTCCTCAGCCTGCTTAACCTACAAAACAAACCCTACACCCAACCAAAGGTGCACCGTTTTTAAACAAAAACCTGGTAAACTCACTAGAGCTCGTATGAGTGAAAACTAACTGTAAACCTCAGATTAAAAATCAAATCCAATAATTCCTCAAACAACAGAATTAAGCCTTTAGCACCAAAAATAAAGAATTTCCAAACTTCGCAAATTCTCGGTCTCGACTAAAATTTCTACCAACCTCAAGTAAGTACCTTAAGCTGAAAATCACCTCGAATTAATCCACGTGATCGTTACTTGGAATCCAACTAGATTATCTAATAACTTAGGATCCTCAACATCCTTTGGAACCAACTTAATCCTCAATTCCCTAAGCTCAAACCTTTCAGGATCTCCAATCCTAGTCCATACCCACTTAACTAGCAAACAATAAACAAGCACACAAACAAATCGAGTAACTGAACTGAAAATTAACTGAACTTAGGTTCACTCACAAAACTAAAACTAATTTCACTGAAAAAAATGGACTTAAAATTTCACTCATAGTAAACCACGCGAAAAGACCGAACTGCCCTTCGTGGCTCCCTTGCTCGGATTCTAAAATTTGGCAGCACAACGGCATCGAAAATACAAATTCCCGTGCCAAAGTACCTGCTAAGACCAGACAGTCCAACAAAACAACAGGGTTCACAAACAGGCTGACAACTACTGAAACGGCTGGAAACCACCACGCATGGTGGCAGCCCGGCCCCGGAAAACACACGAAAGTTCACCCAAAACTCACCGGTGCTCGGGGTTGGTCCTACTAAGCTTTGGGGAGGTTGCACGGCATTAGAGAACACCCAACATGA
The DNA here is from genome assembly GCA_003254885.1 of Purshia tridentata. Taxonomy (NCBI): domain Eukaryota; kingdom Viridiplantae; phylum Streptophyta; class Magnoliopsida; order Rosales; family Rosaceae; genus Purshia; species Purshia tridentata. The sequence goes on along the minus strand of QANT01007963.1, from coordinate 1,289 downwards.
CCACCACGCACAGCTTTGGCAAAGCGGTGGCGGCCGTGGCTGCCCAACCTGGGTAAAACACGAACGCAGGTTTTAGTTCAAACCAACTACACAGACTTGAAGAGGAGGTTGAGGAGATCAAAAATCAAACCTGGGTCGACGACCAAAAGTGGCTGAAAAATGGTGGAAATGGCTGGAAAAGTTGTCGGCACACCCACTTTTGATCCGCTGCCTACAACGCTCCGATGAACGATCGGAGGACACCACCGTGGAGGGCTCAACGAGAAGAAGAAGTCTGGCCGGTCGTTAAGCCTCGAAGTCACCGAAATCGCCGCGATCGCCGTCGGCGACTCCACTGTGCGTGAGTTGCTTCTCTTGTTTCGAGCTGTTTCAGGGGTAGGCATCACCAGGGAAAGAAAGAAGGGAGGGAGGCAAGCTCGGCAAGCTGAAGCCGGACCTTAGCCGCCGCAGGACTCGTCCCCATGCACCGATGACAGTGACGGCTGGGAGAGAGATTCGTAAGAGAGAGACTGCGGGAGAGGAGAGAGAAAATAAGGAAATTTTGGGTTTTTGTGCTTTTAAAAACAAGTTTTCCAAAATCACAAGTTTGCCCCTCTCTTCACACATCCGTAACTTCCAAATCGTAGCTCCGTTTAACACATGCTTTGTGTCTACGAACTCGTGAGAGCGAGACCTTTCCAACGGACTTGAAGTCAACACAAAAACTTTGCTCGAACTAAAAGTCAACTTTTGCCCCAAGTTTAAAAATCAAACTTTAAAATTAGAAAAATGCTCAAAACGTTTTACTTCTCAACTAAAATCCCAAAATCTTTTAAAAAGCTTTTCAAAACAACTTTGGAAGGTACAGGGTCTTACACTCAGACACCCAACGAATCCTTTGCATCAAATCCATTATCCTTCCATCCTTCCAATCAATGGTAGCCTACACCATAGTTTAAACATAAGAATAGAATATTAGCCCACTAGATGTGCAACCAGTTTGACAGATGGTCTACAAGAAATGAGAGTTTTTTACATCCTTTTAATATAATGATCTATGCATTGCAACTCCTCTTAAGTTGCCTTTCTAATGAATGTGATTAACTGTACTATATCATACCATAGGAGGGTCCTAAACACGTATACTACTACAATAATGTAAATAGACGACACTCAATAGATAACGGTATGTGTTTTTACCGTTATCTTAATTTGACACACAACGGTTTTTTATAAACTGTTATATGAAATGATAATATGCCATGGTTTTTAATCTGATTTTTTTTTTTGATTTATTAAACACGATAGTT